>NDFZ01005408.1:679948-719733 GCA_002192655.3 Mamestra configurata
CCTCCGTCGCGCGAGGAATTTATCACGATTTATATTCATGGCATAACAACAAGAGCTCCGTTTAGGGTGATCCCATTCAAACTGTAGTCTGCTAAATAAAACCTGTTGTTCCGCGATATCTGTGTTGATATGAAGCATTATTAATTTATAAAACATCGCATGTGATAACGCAATATTACGCCAAACTTAAAACATCGAATTTGGTCGTAAATATATTTTTGTGTCAATGTTAAGTGTCTATGGTATAAACTATTCTAAATTTAAAGTTCGGGTGTGAACCCGTAGCATATGGTGGCTGAGAGTGTTCCAAACATCGGTAGCTAGTAACTCCTCGACGGACGGAACAACAAATCAAGTGTGGTTTCAGAACGGAAGCATTTGGTGTCGGTAAAACAACTGTCTAAGGGCCATTAGTTATTGCAAGGGTTGGCTTTTACTTCGATGAAATTATACTAATAAATTAGAGAGTGTGATAATGTATTTTAGCTTTTTATGTTGCAATAATGGCTGAAGTTTCTTTACTTATGTACCTAAGCAAATGGTAATGAACCACCTACCTACATTAATCGATATTATTGCATTATAAATAAAATAAAGCAATTAATTACCTACTTTCAATATATTTTAATGAGTTCGGAAAATACGTTTTGATTAATTTACTAACATTCTGCAATAAATAACTTATCAGCTTGACTACACTACCTAGTGAATGCATTTAAAATTGCTGTAGATCATACCTTAGACGAAGTATCACCTAACTACAAGTACATCTAGACACCATAAAATTCCCCGTAGTGTGAAACCTAGCACGATCGCCGTAGTGACTAGATCACGAAGGGGTGCACAGCCTTCAGGCCACGGGGGTGGCTTCGCCATAATTGATGAGGATCTTAACGCAGCGGGGCGGGGAATTATCATCGCCCCGCGACACCCTGCTACAAGCTCTCATTAATTTGTGATTAGCCCTCTGTTAGGAGACTCTTGCAGAGGCTTTCTTCTAATTAGATAATCAGTTTTTCCACCAGAAGTGGGATTTAAACGTCTTGAGCAGATGTTATTAATGTTGCCTACAAGGGGAGATAACAATTCCAAACATTTTTAAAGTCAAACCCCATTTTAAATCAGGAATAAACAAATTGTTCTAAGCTCCTTAAGCTCCGCTGGTGTTTCTTTATTCAAACTAATTTCTGTGTTTACTGCAACTTGAATCTATTCAGCTGCAAGTCACGGAGTCACGTTCTCCCACCCATATTAAAAGTGGCCTGTCTATTTGCAAGATAGAAAAGTTAATAAATATTACAGAAGAAAAAATGCTGATACAACAATCTTCGAAATGAACGGACAAATCGTGGCTTTATTTATATTGAGCAGAAGTGAGATAAAAATTCGTTGCCATATCTAAAAACTCAATTCATCCCCTAATAAATATCTTAAGCATCGTTTACTCAGAATGAGGCAAAACGTTATTTCCCCCATACTGTTTATTTAAAGGTGGATTTGTTGAATATTTATTCACGTACGTACACACATGTTAAGGGGCGATACAGATGTATTTTATTCAACAAAAAGTTTACTGAAGTGAATTTTTAAGTGAAATGAAGTACACAAAAAGATATCATGATACCGTTGTCGCGTTGTTGCAAAGATGGTCAAAGAATGTCAATATATTCTCCCCTTATTCCTTCCATACGTATATTTGGCATGAATTCATTAGGTACTATTTTTTGCTTGGTCTCGTGAATGTACAATAAATAATACAATTCGCATCAGCGTCTATTCGTTCCCTCTATATTCTCCGTCTAAGTGGTTTTGTCTAAGAAAACCTACGCATCAGATTAATTCGGTTAGCGAGGGGTTTGGTTGGAGCCAATTTGTCTGATTGCCGCCGATGTCAATTTATGTAACTTACCTACCTATGTATGCTACTGCTCTTGGTTTTCAATAAATTCTGACCCTATCTTGTTCCGTCCCCATCGATAAATATTTGCGCATGATCAATTCAATAAACTTGCTTCGCAGTTGAATTATAATTTGATTTATTTTTTCACTTGTATTGCCTTGGGCAATCTCGTGTAATTTAATAAATAAAACTTATGCCTAGCTATTATTGTTTTGCTAAGTTAATATTGCTTTGTTTCATTTCGCAATTCTTTTAAGTATTAATAAAATACCGAGAGTCGGCATCAAGGCTACAATGAAAGTAATTAATCCACTCAAGTGCTAACGAAAATACAGTAAAGAGAATGAGAGGGAAGGAAAAAGCGGAACTCGTAAAATAATCAACTCTCACCTCATAGAGTGTAGGGCGTATTGTTAATTATAAAGGTTATGTACCACGACCCTACCGGCCATTACCGTCGCAGTACACGCCTCTTTTGGGTAAACGTCCCAAATCTCGACACGAGGGGAAAAATCAAACAGTAAATATCGGAAAGCAATCCGAGGTGATTCTATTAGATTGAGTTAAGCGGGAGGCTTACTTTGCTTTGAGGTCTTCGGTTACAAAATGGGCTCTACGATTTATGTTTGATTGAGTGTTTTTAAAGTGTAACAAGTATTTGCTTTACCTTGATAATGTGGTATATACATATTCTCCGTTTATATTATGCCACATTTGGCTACTAAGAATTACTTAACTTCGCGTGCAAGTCGAGATACATCAGGCCTCGGTTCTGTTGGACCGACCGGCCAGCTATCTAGATTTTGCCTTTCAAAGGGGCTACACTTCTTAATTGGCATTTCTTGATTATTTGAGCTTACTTTAAAAGCGTATCTTGCTCCGATTTCGCACTTAATTAATCAAATGTATCAGCACAAAAGGTTTCTTTTACTTTAAAATATGTCTTTTGATTGTGGATTTTAAGTGTCTGAACATTTTATTATAAAATTCGATGGAGAATTAACATTTAACAAAATCGAAAAGTAGGTATCGAGTTCTTGCTTAAAAGGTTTAAATTTTTACACAAATGTCAATAGCAGTGCTGCAGTGAGCACGGGTTAGCTCCTAAGATCGAGATAAGCCATCACATTTAAGATATTTAAATCGATTTTCCCCAATTTTCCGCGGGCGGGCGCGAGTTAAGGCCCGGGGCAATTTATCCAGTGTCGCTGCGGGCTCGTGGGACGGGGCCTTTTCATTGTTCAGCAGATGAAGTACGCGGCAAGCTTACAGGGCCGTTACACTGCTTCCGTCATCGTTTTATGGTCGGGAAACATCGACTGTTCCATGTCTAATAGTGGTTATTTGTGTTCACGTTATTATTGAGGTAACAGGTTACATTCATTTTCATTTTGGTTATGGGTCTGATTTTTTTTTTGCTGCTCAGTGTGTCCTTTTGTTGAAAGTCGCTTTCCTTTTATTTTATTTGCAAACAGTGGCAACCCTTCAGATATTCTTTCATTAAGCAGTTTTGCTTATTTCGCTCAACCGGAACCTATTTGTTGGGTTGCTATTTAAAACATTCGCCCCGACTGCTTACATAGATCAGATACGTTCAACAAAGGCTTTTGTAATTAAGAGAGATATTTTAAGTCGGCGGCAGCTTGACTTTATATACGCAAAATGAATTTACTCAAGTTAAGGGTGTTTCGAATTTTGTAAGACAAAATTGTTGATTGCCTGCCGTTAAGCAAACATGCAGACCAGTTTAGTTATCTAGTCAAGTGAGATTGATCTAAAGCGACTATTTCTGCAAGTGTGACCGTATTTCAAACTGCCTATCTAGCGTTCCTATATTTTTCCCGTGTCCCATTCATTTGGCCGAATAAGTTTACCAGGCAAAAGCTGGTAAAACTCCAACGTCCAAAAATCGGTATCAAAGTAAAACACGCAAAGCAATACTTCGGTGGGCTAACAAAAATAAATTTCCAAATTCCAACCCCAATTTAGGAGTGCATTATTTTCGCTTTCACAGACATCCGATACAATTAAAATCTTCTTTAATTAAGGGACGAACATGAATCATTCGCACGTGGCGCACTGAGTTTTCCACTTGTACACGCAGGAACCTTAACACCGAGTGGCTTAGGGCTGTAATTCTTCGATCAAGTTTCAACTTTTGGATGAGGCACTTAAAGGTCATATTGGCTAGCCTCAGTTAAGCAGTTAAGGCGATGCTCTCCGCTCTTTTTGGGTATCTCTTTTCACTTTATCGCAGTGTCTCCGTTATTTACTCGTACGTGAGGGATGCTCGCAATAAATAGGTGCGCACAAACATATTTGACATTTACAAATACCTCCCAAATTGGTTTCCTTGGCGTGACTGGCCGTTATTACGAGTCTTGTTTACTTATTGCTCCCGCACGGTGGCAACTTGTAATAGCATCACAAGATTTTGTTGGGGATCATTTTTCAAGATTCTGTCGCATTAAAGCTAGCCGCCAAAGAAGGTGGTCACTCCAATCTTGTTTTATGAGCATTAAACAAAATCTATAATGGTCTTATAGTCTTATACAACATCAAATTAAATCAATGTAAATATTGAAAACTAACAGATATTCCGTGACTGATGGTCAAATAGTAGGTACCTATCTAACATTTCAGATTATTTTGGGTAGTTCAGGAAGTTTATTTGCCTACTAAAAACGTACCTATTGTATTTGGAAATAGGATGTATCATTGACCGTTAGTACCGCTAGCACGTGGATCGCATTACTCAACGAGTGTTTGAACCGGCGCTATATCCGAGAGTCACTGGCCGAATCCAGTCAAAAAAATAGATCATTCAGCAAACGAGGTGCGAGTAGCGAGTAGCCCCACAATCCACCATTCTGGGTGTCCGCTGGGAGTTGTAATTCAAGTGACAAATATCGAAAGCTACAATTCATATTTTTCTGCTATCTCCGCGTCCGTGTCGCCATCTGTGCCGGAGGGACACTCGCTATTGGTTCTCCATCAAGCGGTCGTGTGATGTATTTTTGTTGCGAATAAAACATTGTATTTTTTTCCATCGGGAAATGTTTTATAAGTATTTTTATGGCTGCTACGTGACGTGTTATTTTAGGGTAAGGCACCTCTGGGCAGCTGTGGTTTGTCTATAAATGCATAGAAAATGCAACCCTCCTAATGCAAGTTCACGTAGCTTCTAACTATCTACTTTACCGCGAATCTAAGTTATTGTAAGAAGCACTAAATAAAATTGTGCTGCACCAAAATGCATTTTAATAATAAATTAAACTGATCGATGTAAGTGGTCGGTAATTTAAAAATCGCGTTCATTGTATCGACCGAAAATAGTGTTGGCGGTACACTGGCCATGCATTATCGAGATCGAAAATTTCACGTGCCCATATAATTTTAAGCTCGTAAAGCCCGGACAATAATTCACCGGGAGCATTTGCGGAAAATGCATTTTATTGTTAAAACGTGAATTTTATTTATCGTCGACAGCCCGCGGTGGGGGGAGTGGGGGTTGATTTGCAGTAGCATCGCATCGAAGCCACCCTTTGGCACGGATTATTTATACTAAAGGTAATATCGCCGGTTCATTATTGGGGAATGTAACATATATTTGCGTATTTCACTGACTATCGTTTGCAGTTCATTAAAAATAAACTACGAGTGCATTTCGGTTGTTGATTGATGTTTAATGTTGGTTTCGCAGTTATCAAATATTGTGGGAGCGCATTTCATGATTATTATTATTGTCGAAAGCTTGCATCCTTGGCCTACCAAAAATAATTGTATCCTTTCCGAATGACTACTCTACCTGGTATTTAAAAAACTTTTCCATTTTCATACGACGACGCGTTTAATTCGAACAACGCCATATTTCAACACACAACTCGGTCGGACATCGCGACCACTCCCCTCTTCACTGCAATCTGCAACCAAATAACATCCTTCATTAGCACCGTTCAGCGTATAAAATTACCCGTACGATTTTAAACAAGCACTTCGCACAGTATAACTCATACAATTTCGCAGTAATACTTTATCTGGTGGTCTAGCACGCGTTAAGGCGGCCCTTTCCGGAGCGATACGAATCGCGAGGCGTTGCCGCTACCAGCGATCTTGGCCAACCTTCACATTACACCACGTTTAATTGCAAATCGCCTTTATTTAGTGCGTTTTTGTTACGTAACCTGATTTATTTTATGTGGGAAAATTCTTTTACACTCGCAAATCGTGAATCCTGTGCATCGACTCAAAGAATGGAGCTCAATTGCGTAAAGAAACATTAAAATCAATTCATAAATTCAGGATGAGCTTGTAAAATAGACAAGCAATTTTCCTGAAAGAAGAGTTGTCCGACAGATGTTCGCGTCCATTCGATGCTCAAAAGGAAAATGCAAACTCTTTTAAAAGCTATTTAGCTGCAGTCCCTAGATAGCGTCTACCGCAGTGGCTGGCTCGGTCCGTTTTTTCCTCGCTGAAAAGCCAATTTGGAATGAATCACTGTAACAGTGGCGAGCATCTGTGCTAATTTACCTACGGGCGGACAGTCTAATGCGACTCGTTCGATCGTAAATATCGAATCGCGACCGAGCGCCGAATATCGAAAGCCGGCATTAGTCGGATACAGCTAATACACACGGGGGTTGCTCCGATAAATTATCGCGCGTTCATTTGGGCTCCGATGTTTAATCTATCTGTAGCGATACAGTTTCGCTTCGGGCTATTGTGAGTTTTGAATCGTGAGGGAATTATTAGCTGGCGATAATCTATTCTTTGGATCTCCGAAAGGGCTGGGAAGGACTAGAACGTGTTAGCAAGGAGCTAGACGTTGAAAGCTTATATCCTACCCTGCTTAAATATCTTCAAACTTAAAACACAAAGAGATAAAAGACATCACGCTCGTACGAAAGTTATTCTTATGAAATAAACTTCATGCACTATCTCGATATAAATAAGTCTGTAAAAGACAAATTCGAATCACGAAAACTTCAGTTCGACTGACTGAGATATCCGAGGGAATCTGAGAGCGTACGTTGTTAAATTGAACTGTGACAATAGTATCTATTGCTGCTATCGATACGGTTCTATCGATATCGTATCGATGTTGTATCCCCGCGCTATGTTTGCGTCTACTTGCTAGTGATGTAGAGCTGAGTTTGCCATTCGTTCTGTGCGTTGTTTATGCGTGTGTGTGCTCCATGTGATACTTCATTTACGAATTGCCGTACAGTACATTATTTATCGTAATCAAATTTTCGTGTGATTCGCCATTTTTTTTTGTCTTTTTATGAGTTCATGACTTTCATCAGATTGGTGCTTTTGTATGAGTTATTATTTCCGCATTGTTGCAATTTTCCAATAATACTTATGATTTTATGAATGATAGATCCGAAGCATTTTGTTTATGATTTTCATCGATACATAGAGTTCAATAAAATCTGTAACTATGTACTAATCAGTATATTCAGGTAAGGTTCTACGAGTACAGTAGCTATATACGACTACACGTCTTTAACAAATTTCCTCTTCTTGTTTCAGGTATGAATCTAAAGCGGAATCGACAAAGGCTTTTCACGGTACTTTATCTAAAGTATGTAGATCAGGAACCCCAATAAAAAAGCTCTGACTTTATCATCGCCACAATTTTATCAGTGCCCTTTGATATGCAATAATGGGGGCAATGTATCAAACTAGCTATCTAAGTTAAACGCAATTTGAAGTATGGCCGCCTCTTAAGTCTGCCACCCCCCAAAAACCGGGGGATGAGGCAGGGGGAGACGGGGCTGCCTTATCGCGGAACTGCAGGCACTTCGCCCGTTTACCTTAAGATCTTTAATATTAAATAATATACTACAGTTAAAGCCTTAAATGTAATGCTCGGCGATGCTTTATTGCCTTTGAACCATTCTAAATCTTCCGAGATTTGAATATAAATTTTAATCAGACTAACGAATTTATCAGATTTTAGTTAATTTAGTTGCTTTATCGCACTAGTGCTTTAATAACTGACTTTATAACTGAGTCTAAAATAATGATTGAATTAATCACTGTTAAAGGCGGTTAAATGGCCCTTGGCTGCGGCATTAAATGGTTGGATGTGACCTTCCAAATATTCCGGTTTTGTTCCGAGTGCTAGACCCCAATCGACAAGGTCAACAAATCGTTTACGGAAGTCCCTCTCGGAGGACCTCCTTGTAGAAGTATAACTTACGATCTATTTAGCGTAGACCTATGTATGTTTTTACGACCTTTTTCATGTTTCAAAGCAAAAATAGGCATAAAAACTTTTTTTAAACATCGAACAGTGTCCTTTATAGCTTTGTAGTAGAAATACATAGTTAAAAACGTGCCTACAATAGTTTTGTTGAAATCCTGTTTCGTAGACGACATTAAATCCACTGACAGCTGGCTGTGCGCCATTTTTCCCCGATTACGATGAATTCAAAAGACCGAAGGAGTTATTGCGCGCACGAGTAAATGTTTGTATGGAAACCGATAAGGAAAAATGGTATAGTTATTCATCCATCTACAACTGTACTTTGTTCTTTAGATTTCGATTTATATTAGAGCTCTAAATAGGAATTTAATGCATTTTCGCATCAAAAATCGATTTATAATAATAGAACCAGCGGAATATTCACCTATTCACGTACCAGGACTTTATATAGATTAGGTAGCCTACACGCCAAGTCCATGTATCTTAACATCCGCGTGCCGGCATGCAACCTGCGTGCACCACAGGGGAATAAAGACGTTAAATAATTTAATCGGATGCCTGGATGGTTTATGTAAGCATGCCCCAAGAAAACACGTTCCTCACTCGACTCCGCCTAAAGTGTAGGTGCGTATAACATAAGTACTTACTGCTCACTGTGTGCTGTGGCGTCCGTTATCTTCCGCATAATGAACTGTCACATTTCATCATGCCATTCAACATTTAGTTCTTTGCCCGCCCTGTGTTGTGCCACTCTACTTTCGACTCTGACTGTACCAGTTTTGATCTCATTTTTCTATGCAGCGTGATAGTCATTTCATCCATTATTTTGGTTGTTACTGCATTGTTCTGCCCACATCGCCGTCTTTGATAGAAGTATCTCCATGTTAAGCTGTAATGCAATGTAAACAAGTTAGACAAATATAAACAAGCTGAAGATGTTTACGTTTTATGTAGACCATTCTCCTGAACTTTGTAACTGTGGTTATGTACAAGTTCTTTTAAATTTTGTGTGTTCCAGAGTCTAAAAACAGGATAAATGGTCATACCGCAGAGTCTTTATGGTTTAGTTACCCAAGCGTTAAATAGTTATTTGGAAATTTATGAATTTTGCTTTATAGTACAAATTCTAAGTGTAGGGAAAATAATGTTAGTTTTGAGAATAACAGTTAACCCTGCAAGCAGCTAACTTTGCTATGTTTCAATAATATCGCCGTTATTGTAATTATTATCACAAGCCATTAAAATATCTCCATCAAAATGATATACTATTATGTAAATAATAAACTTAAGTTTATCAATGTCGGTATTTAAAATCAGCCATAACCGTAGAGGTTAGCCTTGTCACAGAAACAATGCACTTACTGATGACAAACTGCCAAAAATGCATGTCTAGAAGGGGCACTTATAAAATTATCTTTTTATGTACTGCCAAAAATAATTGGGGCCTGCTACAGATGATTTCAAATGGAAAGAACTTTTTTAATCATCCAATATTTACATTAATATAATAAAACTGAAGATTTTGTTTGTTTGTTTGAACGCACTAATCTCTGGAACTACCAGTCAGATTTTATGGGAACGGGAAATTTCTACGAGAACGGGAAAAAATGAGATACGCGCGTACGAAGTCGCGAGCAATTACTAGTATTAAGTAGGTAGGTACTCATATTTACTTAGTTTAAACATTTTAATAGTTAAAATCAATCACATCAAGTTATTTAATTTACTTGTTTATATACACAAGCTTTAATATCATATAAATTTTGTTAAAAGTTGATACTAAAAGTTGATACTAAGAGTTTAAAGTAAGTTTTCTTTTTCTTTTTAGCGCATTTAAATAAAAGCTTTTTTTTAAAAAAAGGTATTTTGTATTCAATTTATTTTTTTACTTTTTAGTAATCATTGGACACGTTTCTCAGTCTGTTCATCACGTTCAACGCATTGTTACAGGTCGTTTAATTTTGAACAGTCTAGCTCTTCAATAAGGAGACCTTCTAATGATTTTACCCTACATAAGGCCACGTACCGGCCGTGTACCTACCTCAATACCATAATCGAGGACTTCAAAAACCTCAGCACACCCAAAATTCCAGACGGATTGGAGCAACGGAGTTTATGTTCAGCATCTTATTTTTTAAACTCGCATTCGTATTCTCAGTAAGCCCTTTCATCTGATACCCATATTGTAGGAATGCATTAAAAATATTTAGTCCGCCATCTTGGGTGTTCCACCATGTTGGATTTAGAATGACGTCACACCGCACCGCTAACCATGTATTATCATCCAAACTTTATTTATTTATTTATTTATCATTATAACCAACTTGACCTTACAGTTTAAAAAACTACACAAACAAAGTTATTGGTCTGTCAAAAACAAAATTGAAATATTATTAAAAAAAAACAAAATACCACTGTGAACAAAACCTGACAAATCAAGGCAAAAATAAAAACTGAATGTGTATACCAAATTTCAGCTCAATCGGTTGAAGATATTTGTTTCAAAATTTTGTTGTAAGATCCACCAGAACAAACATAGGTACATTGCAAGTTAAATAAAAGCTTGTAATACCTATTCTTTGGCACCTATTCTTCAATAACCATGATGATAATTATAAACCTAAAACAAAATCATACAAGTCAAGAATTGTCATCACCACTCCCATCAATTTCACCTCGGATGATACACAGCCATCTTGTGTTCCAATCTACCTCCACAACATAGGCATAGATCATAGCATCACAGACTATTATCAGTATTATTTTGTACTGTGTAGGGTCCCCATAAACCAACTAGGAGTCGTGGTGAAGGTGCGTGGGCCGTGATCTATAGTGCTTAGGCTATATTGTTTTCTAATGACTCAATAGTTCAAGTACAAACTTAGCATTTAACTGTATCAGTGATATTAGCATTTGCTAGATTTTGGATTGCGATAGGACTTTGCCTTAATTAGGAAGTTGGGCTGTGGGGCGGTTTTTATTTTGGGACGGACAAAAAATAATTTTAGAATGTTACTAACTATTGAAAACTTATCTTGAATTTTTAAGCCCTTCCCTCAAAGGTAACGCCCCAAAATTAATACCTTCTAAGGCAATTTTTTCTGAAAGAAATAACAACACAAGAAAATTATTAGTGCCTACTACATGTTGCAACTCCTCCAGAACTTCAAAAGACCAAACACAAATCATGTCACGTATTTCTAATTCGATTAAACGCATCTCAATTACTCGTAACGTCATGCACATTAGCAAAATTAAGATTTATCTACAGTACAAAATTAAATGCCTTAACCACAATGTATTGCAACGCGAGTCCCTAATGTAGATACACGCATGATAAATAACTTACCAAGATAGGGAGAGAAATCTTACTTAATTTAACTAATGGACTAATATAATACTGCGTCTAATATGTGGCGCCCATTGTGTGCCGAGAAAGTTACTTCGAACTTCACTAACACAACAAAATTACTGAAACTTCATAATTGTTTCAAAGTTTTTTATATTGCGGTTGTATTCAATTTGCGTTGTTTTCGCGTGCATGTAGGTACCTATTTTCTGAATTCCCGTTTACAACAACGTTACTTAAGTTCATATATCATTCTATTTATTTTCACTTCCGAAAATTAGGTTCGAGACTCGTACTGCCTCATAAAGTGTTCAATAGGACATCAATTTTCATTTGTCAGGCAATATTTTTCGGCCCCTAATTTTTATCCAGCGTTATTGGATGTCGGCTCACTGTGCACCTAACTCAATATTGAAGAACACGTGACCGCAGTAGATTGACGACACTCCGGTGTCACCGTTATTAAGTTTTACCACACTGTGCAATGCCGTGCGTGGGTAACATAGCTACTACATATTTGCTATGTATTAGGACAAGGTAGAAGATATCTCCTATGGCTATCTATTTAGGGTAGTATGTACTTTTTTTGCTCTTAGGTATGTAGAATAAACGTATGTAATTTATTCCTTAACATAAACCATGTCCTTGGTCATAAAAAATAGACAAAAGAAAAAACTTATGATACAATTCACAACTTTCATTTGTTTTAAACAACAATTATCTCAAAAATCTTCCATATTTGAAAATGTTTACAGAAAGGAAATGACAGCAGACTCGAAAGATTCTATCGACAAAATATATCTATCCGTTAGAAGCT
Source organism: Mamestra configurata (assembly GCA_002192655.3). Lineage (NCBI taxonomy): Eukaryota > Metazoa > Arthropoda > Insecta > Lepidoptera > Noctuidae > Mamestra > Mamestra configurata. Next base: position 692,229 of record NDFZ01005408.1, read on the forward strand.
GTTGAGTGCAGATAAATAAACCGGCTCTCAATGGAATGTTTCTTATAGAAGCCAAGTAAACAGAACCACGTCGGTAGGTGGGTTATTTTTTATGGCAATAAATAGTATTTATATTTTTATGGATAATTTACAAATTGGATGCAAAAACAAATTGTAAAAATGAATAATGCAAATAGAGGACGTTGTTGGCACAACCCTAGTGACGCACTAAATTACGGCTGAACTACCGTACAACGCTTACACCTTGTATGTTCAGCTATTTGCAACGTCACCCACTGTTCACATCCATCCCATTCACCTTATAAAACACATTTTTAACGTAATCTATATTTTTCTGATATTAAAAAAGCTCGCCATAAATCATTATCGTTAATAATATTGGACATTCCAATATCTTTATAGACACTTAAGCTTATTATAGGCAATCCGATAAAAAGGTACGCCTTTATAGCCAGTTAATGCAATAAAGGATAATATGCACTAACCCTACAATTGCAACTGCGGGCCATTCGGACCGAGTCTTTAAGAAAATAATTCTGGGCCGAACGGCGAACGGCAAACGTGCCAATTCAAAACACTTATCCACTCCATTGAGTTGACTGACATCATTAAGTTTTTACACTTATTATACGCCAATAAACAAAACCTTGGTATTGTGAGGATCGGTGGGTTCACTCGCTCAGGGGGAGTGGGGGAGGTACCACCCTCTACAAAATTATGTACGACGAACTGGGACTAATATATCAAGGGGAGGACGTGGCAGACTAAGGAGACTGGGTATTATAGGGTGGGCCGGTGGAATACTTAAGAACCCCGGTGACACCCCATTAAAACACACGTCCCGCATTTTTGGCCAGACGTTTTAATTTCGGCCCAAACGCGAATTGGATTAGGTCCGGAGTTTGTGGCGTACATTTTAAAATTGGGTGTGCGTTGTGAGGGTTAAATCGAGACTTGTAATTTAAATATTTTTTATGAAGTAGATAGTATGAGTATATTGAATTGATGAAGTGGGTAATTGTATGTCAAGGTTTGATCAGAACAACATTTACTTCACACCTGTAACGCGTAAAAATGTCAATTAAAACCTGCATAAGGAGTATAATTTATTCTTGGACATCATACTGTCCTGTGAATAGATTTTATTTCGCCATCATTGAGTCATAGACACAGCTTTACCCGCAAATACGTTATTGCGTCCAAATGCAACGTAAACGGTTGCAACTGGCAGATATTACTTGAAACGAGCCGTGAAACACGCGGCGCTCGCAGGACGCATCCGGAATCATAATTCCAAAATAACTTCCATCCGTTCCCCTTCCAGCCCCCCACTTCACGCCCTCTCCCCGCACTTTTTTTGGATAAACTGGAATCCCCGTCCCACCGTTAATTCCCAAGATAGACATAATTTGGAATTGGATCCATCTATCGCGCGTACCTACGAACAAAAATAAGTTAGCGCGCGGTACGCGGCGGACTTATGTGGGCGAAAACAAAGCGGCCAATGCACACACTTTGGGGGTTGTCAATGATTTTTGAACTAATGTACTCTTGCGCTATGTTTTCAGTTACTTCATAAAATTTGTATGATCCAGAAATCAATATTATGATTTAGTATTATGATTAACCTAGCACTATAAAAGCTTTTAATTAATTTATTTATTTTACAAAAGAGAAACAAATTAAGACAACAACAAGGTTTTATAACAATAAGCTCACTCATCAAGGGATTTACACAATTTCTTGAATGTTTAATTTAACGAAAAAAACAGCAACTAAAAGATAAAAATGGCTAGAGAGTAGCCATCAAACAATTTATTTTACGAGAGATCCTTACGCTTAACAGGTCATAAAACGACTCATAAACACGAGCTCGTCCATTGTTCAAAATACTCTATGTTTACTTACCGTTTTAAATGCAAATACGATTACGGCTGGTGGTGTGATATTTACAGATGTTAAAAAATATTTTGAACACCATTTTCAACCGTATTGTTAAATATTTTCATGAAATGAAATACGATTTTCGCATAACCAATATTTTGTGAGTATATTTCAGAATGGTGACGATGCACAGACATCGCGGAAGAAGAAGCATATCCGCGTTTTTTATTTCACCTTTGACAGTTTAATCCAATTTGTTTCCTTATATCTCGCCCGAGGGATAGGGGAAGAATTTTGTCCTTATAATTGTTATTTTGAATTTAAAATTTCCGTTTATATTTATTGGCAGCTACGTCCCTTAAGGACAAAGGCATTTTCATAAATTTTTGCGCGTTTTAATTTTTGCTACGTTAAAAACAGACATTAATTTACATATTTATAAGGACGTGATTACTCATCACGACAGTTAATAAGATAAGTTTATTTATGGTTGAAAACAGAGTTTGACTATTTTTCCGTGTTTGACTATAAGGGGCATAATATTTTATAACTAAGAAGCGTCACGAATCCAAACTCTAAGATTTATAATTTTGAATACAGTCACCGTCAAGTTCACGTTATTTATTACTTCAACATCTATGGGTCATTTTTATTTTTTTATATTTGCAAAGGAATGCATAGTTCACGTTGCCCAAAGTTAACCCGTAAGTGGTCGTGATGGCTTTCGAGGTCGGCCTACCGATTCTTTTTATAGCCAACTAAGAAAATTGGCTCATTAATCTTAAAGATAAATGTCCAGCCACTATTCGGCCCATCTTATCAGCGAACAGAATGAATGGAAGTGTGTTATACAGACCTACGAATTTTGATAGCATTTGGAAACTTTTTGGCTGTTTTTCTCGTGGCTTTTATGGCTTTATGGGTGCTTAAAGCAGTTGTTCCTGCATCATAATGACCCTATACGTCGATTAAATGTAATGTATTGCAGAAAGATTTGCGATACCTGTGCTTCTGGGAATTTAGTAGACATGGCTTAGTATGTAGGTTCGCGTACATAGCTATGTAAAGCAGGCCCACAATAAAGAATTCTATTACTTAACAGATGGTGCCTGTACATAAATATGAGAGCGGTGTCGTTCGTGGCTCACGAGCCCGCCGTGCCTCGTCAGATGTCGCGCAACTAATTGTCAGCTCGCTGACACAAGTGTCCGACACTCGCACTCGACACTAGACACAAATAAGTAACTTAACACTGTACTGCACCGGACATAAATAAAGGAGCAACAAAGTTGTGCTACGGTATTTTAGACCACTGACATATACTTTTTCGTACAAGAATTCGGTATCAACTCATGTTTATTTTTGTTAATTCGGAACATGTTTTTTCAACGTCTGGTTTATCTAGTGATGTAGCCATGATGCTAAATAAATCCCCAACAAGTTATTACATACCAGTAATTTTCGAAATCATCTCCACGTAAATGTGTAAATTAAAGTGTTATTTACTGTCTAGTTACGATTAAAGCCCAATTCTAACATAAGCTAACTGAAAATTCCGAGAACATGGCCGTTGTTTCTAAGAAATATAGATTTAGACCGTTAACGTTTGCAGAAGCGATATAAATATAACGTTTAATTAAGTCATAAAATGGTTGTTTTATAACAATAACACATTTAAAAATAACCATTTCAACGTGTAATGTTCAGAAGTCTACAGTTTTGAAGCAGTAATACAGTTTTTTCACGCCGTATATAAGGAGCAAGTTTATATTTCGTCAAAATTTAGCGTGTGTTTGTTAAGAGTCAATTGAGTAGTAAAAAACCATTTTTATGTAATGTAACACATAAATATTTCTCCATTTTGCGTGGGTGTGATGGAGTGAAAACCTTTTCTGGCATTCCTTTCAACTGATTAAACGCGAAAATTTTGAAACAATTTATTGTAACTAAACAATGTTTGCATGTCAGTTAGTTAGTTTGTTTCTTTAGATGTTTTATTTATTATGCGCAATAAGTATTTTAATTAGACTTCGTTTTGAACGAGTTTATTTTTTAGCCTTCAATCATAAACGCAAACTGGTCAGGGATATTTAGAACTTAATATTTCAAATATGATTGACCAAATCATTTTTCTTACAATCTGAAATACTGAACGCTATCTGGACTTAGATCGCTTGAACTTACATTAAAATGAGTAAACATCATCAAAATTATTATATCCCTGTGTGCATTCCTCCAACCCCATGAAATAAATTTCCACCCTTCCCACCAAATAAACTTTCCACCAGGTATACCAACTGAAGCATAATTAAAAAGAAAGAAAATTCTTTGCAAAGAAACAATCGCCTTTGGAAAGGAAGCAAGTGTCGCAAGGAGTCGTGAGCTGAAAGTTCTCCACATAAATCGGTGGCAACGAGTTAACCCCGCACTAGCCCGAGTTGAACAAACTCGGCCAAGCCACACACACTCGTGCACTTTTGTTTATTTTAAAGAATTAGGTATAGGCTCGGCAGTTTAGGGTTAAGATTTTTGTTGGTCGGGTTTTAGTTTTTAGTGATGTATTGTGTTCATAGTGGGACTTTGTTTTATGGTGTTTTCTTGGCCTTGATGACTTAAAGTTACGATGAATTCCTAACTTGAAAGTGACTTACAGAAAATTTAAATAAAGTTGACTTAAAAATAAATATTTTTTTGTTTTTATTCCTTAGTAAGAAATCTTTTTATATAGCAGTTTGTATAGGTATTTAATGTAGGTATATTACAAACACTGTAAAAGTTTTCTATTCAATTCCTGATTGTAAAGCAAACTTCACTAACACAAGTTATTCTCCATTTAAGGTTATGTCAATCACAAGCCAATATGCAATTATTAAAATGTCTGGACAGGCAAAAATATTTTAATTGGCTCTACATAAGCTGCTGTTAATAGGTACAAATAAAACTAGGTAAAAGACCTTTCTGAAGATAACTGAGTGCACATGCTAGTGACGTGGCTACACGCGTAAACCTTTCAGTCAACGTCTTCATTCAGCCAGAGATAAACCATATCGAAGTCGTTATCATGCCGCGTCAAGAAGAACAGTGACAGATTTGGACAGAAAAGCGAAAATAATTAAGAGGCAAAAATGAGTTCAAAATCGTCCCTTGAATGTACAAACATTCAAGGGACGATTTTCTACTTATTTTTAAAATGCTATAAAATGAGGAACTTAAATCAACATTTTCCTGAAACCACAAGGATTTTAGTGATGTGCCAAGCCTTACGTGACAAAGCAGAACGCTATTAGTCACCCAGCTAGTAAGGAAAGCCGGTGTTAGAAGACATAAATCGTACAACACAAATCTATACCTCAAACAGCTGTCAAAAAACCTCGAAATGGCTTGCGAGATCTAGATTCGCTGATCCTGCAGTGCACTTGCTCTGGTTCCCATAAGTCACGGTGACCATCCCAAACAACGGCCAGCAGACAAAAGTCGAACCTTCGAGTTCAATAATTTTGGTTGTATATTCGAAATTTATTCTGTCGGGGAAATACGAATGAGTAGTGGGCTAGTGAGGCGATAAATTGTGTCGATGTCGCGACGTGTCGCGCGTCGGGTTAAAAGCTCGATAACCGAGACGGGCACACACCTACCCGCGCCAACAATAACCTCTTGCTTTGTTTTATTTTCCAACGTTCCAACGCGGCCCGACCAGATATCCGCCAAGTATTTTATGCATAAAAATATCGATATATAATTGCTTCATTACGTCCCTGTGTTGGTGAGTAAAATATGTGGGAGTCACACACAGGTGGCTCTTTTCGTGGACTTATTTCGGACCCTCAATTAAACTCTTATCGTACTAATTAGAACTTTATTATCATTTTCCGTGACGCGTTAAAGATTATATTCACGAATATATACGCCGCTGTAATTACCCCGCGATAACCAGCCACAGTTATATTTTATTTTATACAGTTGTAGAAATATAATCACAAAAAGTTTCGCGCCGTTGTAATTTAGACGTTCATTCGTACATAAAACGAGACTTTTTGAATTGATTATGTGAAAACTGGTGGCCGCAACTTGCATAGTTGCCAAAGCAGTTATTTTTGTCTATTAAATATTTTACGTGCCATTGTCTTCTTTAATTAGAGTATAACTTTGAACTTTTTTGTAGAACATATTTGGTGTAATTGTTTTGAGTTGTTTGAGTGGGCGTATCTAAGTATATAATTAAACGGTGGTGTTAAGCGCTGGGCAACACCCTGTAGCGTCAGAAAGGCGAGTTCTGTGGTGTCTGTCGGTTCTCGCAGTGTCGCTATCGTTGTATCGCCTCTGCCACGCCGTTTGCTTTATGGTGCCAGCTTGGGTGTAATATTTCTTAGGGATCGCACGCCATGATTCATTCCGTGTCACTTTTTAACTTTTCGAACGTACCTGTAATGAAGGTAGAAGGCAGATAATAGAATTTAAAAATGGAACGAAGAATTTGTTTTGATTTTTGTATTTTAACAAATTAATGGCTGTTAAACTGTAAACAGGACGCTTGAAATCAGTCAGCAATATAGCATTCATTAATTGGAATCGGATTTGTAATATTAATTCCACGATTTCGTTGAAACGTTCGTTAAAATAGTAATTGAATTGATGTATCCTCTTTGTTTCAGCAATAATAATAACAACTAAAACATGTATCGTAGGGAAATACTAAAGTATGTGCCTTGAAGGCTTGAAATTGAGCGAGCGGCCGCGCCTGCGTCGCTTGTCAGTTATAATTGGCTGAACTTGTCGACCGAGTCGTAGCGATTTTTTTACTTTTTCTCCCTACACTGCCATTACTCTTCGTCTCCCGGGAGAGACGTAAATTGCGAACATACAGCCCACGGAAACAAGCATTGATGTGACGTATGAATACACGGCCATTGTTATGTATTATTAAAATTCAAATTCCAGATGAAATTTCTAAACGCTGGGGGTTCGGATGTTCATATTAATTGGTTTTATGAAAACATCGTGCTGTACATATCATTTGAAGCTTCTATATTTGAATATTAGCGACTATATTGCGAGTCGGAGAGTCTAGAAATATCTGGTGCATTAAAATGAGATACCATTTTAGTCTTAATCGGATGTTAAGGCGAGGTATACAAAAGGGCGGCGTTGTGGGTACATCGTTCAGTGTTCATTGTGCTGGTAGCCGTGGCAGCTGGATCCAGGGATGCTGGCACTTTACATAATTCATACATAATCGCTTTGCATATCGACAACATGTGACATGTGTTGCATTCTGTACGCTGAACGGGGATTTGTTTTTGTTGACGCAGAGACTGATAAAACTGCGGTACTGAATAATGATGTGTTCGTCAATGTACTACAGTCAGGAAATAAAGAGGTGTTAAGTAGAATTGATTTTGTTGTAAATTACGATGGGAATGATTTTGTAGATATTATGATGGATAAGAAAAATATGAAGGTTTAAGCTAAGCAGATAGAAATAAACCAAATAGTTAAAGTACCTACAGAGAAACATGAAAAAGTGGTAAGAAGAAAAAAACTCTTAAAAATCCTGTTAGGAGTAGGTACGAACAGTTGTAGAGACATGATCAATACCTAATTTAAGACTAGTAAAAAATCTAGTTTTAAAGCTGATAAACCTGTTTGAAAATTTGATAGTGAAACCAGTATGAATTTAGCTACCTACTTACTACCTATCACATGTAAACAAAAAGTTTTTATCAGGCAAAAAATTCAACGTCTCAAGCAGTTTCCAGAATATATTCCCCCCGATTTTAAATGCAACTATCTGGTGCTAGCATCATTAGTTTTCTTAAAGCGAAACAGCTTAACTTTAAGCCCAGTAAATAGCATCGCGGCGAGTCCAAAAATGCATTTGGTTTGTAATAAATAATACATGAACCTATTTATAGGAGCTTCATTAAGTTGCTGAGTTTTCGAATGACTTCCTTTCTTTAGTTTTTCGAGTTTCTTTGCTGTTAATTGGAAAGATAGAGGTCTAGAAGTGGCTTCAACTCAAAGGCTCAATTCAACTAAGGCGTTTTCATATAAATCATTATAAAATTGTTCTGTAGATAGAACATTTTTTGATCAAAAAGAATGCCATATCGTTGTCGCACTGTCGCGACGAAACTATCGGAGCCTTAAGCTAGTGAAATAAAACTGATGTGTTTTTGACTCTCTGCAAAATTATTATAATATAAAAGCCATTATTAAATATGATGTTTTTTTCGGTAAGTCTAGTCGTTGCACTTAAACCTATACATTGAACTTAGTTTCTCCAACTTAACAAAATCCGAAATTGATAAATTTTCAAGCCAACATTTTCGGATTTCCTCTACCATACTTTTTTTAAATTTTTAAATTTAATTCCCATGGCATATCCATCTATTCTAGTCAGTTCATTATCAAGTTAAAAGTTAAGTTTTCAGTTAGTTGTTTGCAATTAGTTAGCCGCTACCGTGCTTTTAATGAGCATTTCTTTGTTCTCAAAGCAATTGTTTAACTCTTTTGTTGTTATTCTTTAATTAATCCTTGTTTTTTCGATGCGATCGTTACAAACTTAACTACAATTAATTGCGTTGGCAATTTCATTAATTGGAAATCAATAATATACGTGTGTACTTTTTTGTTAAGTTTCACTTGAACGTATGTTGTCTTTTTGTTCTTATTAAAGTGTACTATACTATATACTACTATAAGAATGTTGATGAATTCTGAAGACAGTTTTTGATGTCTTAAATTGTTAACAAGAAAGCCTACAAAATGATCACCCTTCTTCTATGTGAAAAGGTATATTTCAGTTACGTACTGGCTTGTATTCTGTAAAAATTATAAGCTTATCTATCTAAGTTTCAATGTCTATAACTAAAATTGTTTGTTTTTAATGTTTGTCAAAGGTTAACTAACCTTTGGAAATATTTCAGATTCAATACGATTTTTTGCTATTGGCAAAATGCTACAATATTGCTGACTGTCACGGGCTACTTTGTACCCTGAAAAAATTAAAGATTCTTTTAGATTAGGTTATGGAAAGTGCGCGATACTTTTTTTTAGACAATTGAGAAATTCTGTTCTTCTTTTGAGCGTAAGCTAAAGCGCGAATTTCCATCAAGCGTTGTGCCTCAAGTTAAGAAAATTAAATCTTCATAAAATGATGTACCTACCTACTTAACAAAGTACAGTATTGTACCGACCCAATGTAGGTAATATTTCACAGATAGATGATTACAATCTCATGTTTATTAAGTAATAAATCGTTAGTTTAATTATGTATGCGTCTACAAGAATGATTACGTTATAAATTAGTCGTTCTAATGAGCGATGAGAATACAACCGATGTGTTATCTTTCAATCGAATTTGTTATCGAGTTATCTTTTTTTATTTAATTAAATATCGTTAGGTTTTCTAATTAATGAAACGGTAATTTTGAAAATAGAAGTTTCTTGATAAAACCTTTAGTAGGTACCTAGTTAAAGGAGATATTAGATTTCAGTATAGTCTTTATAACCATAAGGTTGACTGGTAGAGAATGCCTTGATGCATTAAGTCCGCCCATGTACCACTATTGTACATAGAGTTAAAATAAATAAATTAGACTTTTTATTGTACACCGAAACAACGGATAATGCAGTTTTATAAAGTGCATGTACAAAGGCGAGCTATGTGAACCTATATATTTTGTCATATAAAAAAATTACTATGACTATGTCTCTTTGGAAAAAGTATTTTGTGTCAAATAATTTAGCTCAACAACGTACCCACTTAGTACCTAAATAAAACAATCACGCATCGATTTTTTTCTCTCACCAACTAATTTATCTCAAACGAAAACAGTGTCCACATTCAGGAACAGTTTGCACAATCGTATCCACTCGGATACAGCGGCAATTAAGAACAATTCATACAACAACATTGCGTTGTCAACGCATTCTCTTATCAACGCTGACCTCATGCCACCTCTGACTGATTTGCACTGAGATACAACGACCAATGCATAATGAGCTACCCACCCCTCCTTACACCTTCACAAGTCTTGAGCGACACAGGAAAGTGTGGGTGTTTCTAAGGCCAGTCTTATCTGGCCTCAAGTTTATAAGGGGTCTTTAGAAATTGTGACAGATCTAAAGCAACTTCGAGTGTAATCTCATATTGACTGACGTTTAATTGTTAAATTAATTGTCGTGATATAAGACGCTAGTGTTTACTGCTTGAATTAATTTTAGAAATTGATGTTATGTAAGGAAGAGAATGCTAGGACGATGCCCTAGGGTTGAGTAATATATTGTTTAGCTTTCTCTAGTTCCTGGGATGAAATATAAATAGGTTTCTAAGAATAATAGGTTAGTAGGTTGATGCTTGTGCTTGTGTGATATAGGTATGCAATTGATTTAAATTTATGAAAAACAACGTTAACTTAAGAAACCCGCTCAGAGGCCCTACTATGAAGTCTTAAAACGATCATGATTCCGCTCTAAGAGGGAGACGGAGCTATACATAGCTAATAGCACTATCCCATTTACATCATCGAAATTGTTTCGCGTTAGCACGTCATAGTAGGGCTACAGTTCGCTGATTTGTTTTTTTAGGCTAACATTATTTTACTAACCAACTGTTCCATTGCTGAATAAAAAAAACTTTCAACTCATATTCTCTGAAAGTAGCTCCATCATTCATGATTTTAGTAGGTAGTGTATATTTGTTGAGGTAGATAGATTTGTACGTACATACAGAAGGTACATAAAGCAAATCTAACCGCACCACACAGGAAAATCAAATCAAACCTGCCAGATCAAACAGAAACCACCGACAAAGCAGATAAGATACGCCTAAGTAACAAGCTGAACGATAAATAAAATATAGCAAGCCTTACTAGTCCACTACAATTTACCTAACAACTTAATTCGAAACATAAATACATAATTTTGATTAAATTAACTTCATTAATTCCTTAGGCGGTTCCTTGCTTAGAATGTTATTCTACCAATTTCAGAAGTTTTAAGTTTTATAAAAGCGTGGGTAATTGCCATGGAATACCTCTGATACAGTTAAGATAGTAGATTTTATTTCTATGATAAGGTAATTTTTAATTAAGTAATGAACCTGATATATAGGAGAATTATGTAGATGCCTATTTACTTGCGCTTATGTGCTTTGAAGAATATGATTTGTTTGATACGGTGATTGATGTACATTTATTAAGTAAGAAGTAGCTTTTTATGAAGCTAATCGTACCCATAGTTGAGACATTAATTGTTCCTTCGTTATTTTAACTTAATCTATCTTGATACATCATGGCGTTTAAAGACTAAAACTTAGTCCAGAATATCACACCTAAACCTTTCACGAAATATGTCTTATTGACATCAAACCAAATCTTTTTATTGGACTCGCCGTTATATATCATAAAATATACCTAGGTACCTACATAAATCAACCTAATCCATTTTATTTAATTGTAAGTGTCACAATTTTAATTGGCAGCAGAGTGTCATTCATGAATATGAATGGCATCAAAAATAGGCCAACCTATTTTTACTGTGACTCTACAGTTAACCCACCACCTAAATATAGCGGCTCTTTTATACGGTGGTTAAAAGCAAAGAAGCCATTATGTCATCTACATAAATTGATAACCTCGTAGTTACAAGACAGACGTTCTGTGTGCAACCGCAGGCTCCTAATATCACAGATGAAAGGAACTAGTCGGCGACTTGTTTAATGAGCACATGAGCTCCCTTGACCAAAGCGAACCTTGGCACACACCCAAGAAAACGCTAAAGAAGATGCCACTAAAGCTGAATAAGGGACAAAAGAGAATTTACTCAATACAAACTGAACTTGCAACTACATTTAACGCAACAAAACTAAATCGCTTCTGTCTTAAGTCAGGTTACTTACCCACTATTTAATAATTCATAAGCAAGCCATTGCTGGGGACTCTTTCAGCGACAGTTTTCTTTTTGTGCGAAGTTTTATCGCGTTTTCATGTAGACATAACAAGTTAGGCGCGGCCTTATCGAAAAACTACACAAATACGTAAAGGAGCCAATTTAAATTCAGCCAAAACGTATTCGCTGGAAGTTGTTCGATCCGTCACGCTTCCCCACAATAAATCTTTTCAGATACCCGCCCTAGCACAGCATAAATAAGGTGGATCTTGTTAAAAACTTGCGGGGGTAAAAAAACGGAACATTTTCCGCCATTTTTAAAACGAGACGCTCCCCTTAAGGAGGCTTCCGTGGTTTCATAAATATGCAGATATGCCTTCACCTGGGCTAAAGCCACAAAATTTAGCTGAACAATTTATCGTAATAGAAATATTGTAAATACGTATACATCGTGCGAGCTTAAATAGATTTGTGTTGTGGCGTGCTTTTGCATAAGTAGCGTTCGTATCTCTCTCATTTCGCGCTGTGTGCGTAGGCCCTTAGTAAACGATTCGTTATTATCTGATAATGACTTCGTCCCCGACCAACTAAAGCACATTTTGAATTATGCTTCTAATTACATCGATTAAAAATAGCTTGCATACATATAGGGTCACGTGCGCCCATTATAAATAACCCACATGCTTGAGAAGACTTGGAAAATACTTAGTTTATAAATAGCTGATTTTCTTTTAACAAAAATTTACTCTACATACCATTCTTATAATAGAAAAAAAACATGAAATCCCCATAAATCACAAACAACTTGTTTTTGACTTTTAAAAGAAAATGAAAACGACACCGCAGCTATCAAATAACACACTAAAGTCATCGTAAGATCTGTAACTTAGTTACTTTGAAAGAAATTACGGATCCATCCCATGAAGCCAAACTATATCTATTCTCAGTTACTTAAGATTCAAAATCAAATGCTTGTTATGAAATAAAAAGTCTGGAAAATGTAGTTGTACTCCAAGCAAGACATTGATTGAGTAGAAGATATTAGTACCAGTCAATGCTAAACACTTTTGTTGGTGCTTGTACCTACCAATATAAACTAGGATTATATTTTTGCGTAGGTAATGTCTAAGCTATTAATCGCGTTCAGCTAATCTTGATCGTGTTTTGTTTAGGAAAAGCACTAATATTTATAGACAGGCATTTTCTAATTTCTCTTAACTGTTTTCTTTGAAGATTTCCGGTCAATCTTTTATCTTTTTCATACTGTTGAATTGTTTAAAAAAAAACAACTAGGGACATACTTAAAGAGTGTTAAAACAGTAAGCTGCCAGAATTATTTTCATAAAAGCAAGCACTTTTAAAATAACCATTTTTCTAGAAATATGAAACCAATTAATCCAAAATGACCCTAAGATTAATTTGCTTTGACAACTTTTGATAGAAAGCTCTGCAACCTATTTTCAAAAACGTTCATTGATATATCAAAGTTAATATCACTACCATAATTTATCATAGTCATAAATATGTATCCAGCTGATATGCAGCTAAATAATTTCTAAGTCAATAAATTAGACGAGATCTTATCAAGACATTTGCGGTATAAGATAAGCTATCTGTACCTACGTAGGCAGCTAAATGTCTAGATGTATAGATGCACTGGCGAATCCAGGGGGGACTAGCTCCTGTCAGGGTTGTGGAATTTGCTCGAAAGATTCACCACGGCCCTGGAACGCAAAAGCCTTTAGAAGAAACACGGATGGTTTTAAGTCAGTAAGAGTCTGACACGCCCTTTCGCTCCACCTTGAGCGGAAGAAGACATTTGATGATTTCCCACCCTTAAAAAAAAAATATCTATGGTGCTCAAGGCTCCTTCAAAAGACTAATCTACAACCTACCGAAGTTATTGAAGAATTATCAAAAAGTAAGGAAGGAGGCCAAGGAGGCTTGTTTTGTGTTAAGCAAAATAAAATGTTATGTGCTTTTTTACTTCCGACAAAACTTACCCTTGGCGGGGTCAAGCCCTTCCTTAACGACAATCCTAAATTCGCCACTGCATAGATGAATACAATTAAAAGCAAAAACAGATATGCAATTATCTAATTAGTCATGAATTACTCAACGGGACATGGGACATATCGAGAACATGTGCCGTTCCTATTTATAAACAGCTGTGAGAGCTTGAAGTATATAGGTAGGTATTACTATTTGTTCTCGTGCGGCGTCAGAACTAAAATAGTATTGTTATAATTAAAACAGATCTGTCTTGATTGTGAATTGTTAATTAATCATTGTTAATTAATTTGATTAATATATTATCCACTCATATGTATTTGCTGCAGATAGTCTAGTTTTTAGAAAGTACAGATTTAAGAAAAATATCTTAAAATAAGTGCCATGATATTGCGGAAATTAAAAATAACATTAACTTAAAACAGATCAATTTGTTAACGAAATCATCTATTGAAAACTCTTACAAATATTTCCCTCAAACAAATAGCTAAAAGTATTCATAAAATCGGTTTTATATGTACTAAAATATATTGCGGTGAGGAAGATTTTTCGATGCGTCAATACACATCAGTCAATCAACGGTGATGGCCGGTACGAGGTAGCTACGCCCACTAAAGCCGACGTACTGGCCACATTTCATTCACCACTCCATACAAAAGTTACATTATCTCATACAAACATTACATAACTCGGAAAACGCAGGTGTTAAAAGCGTATTAGAGCCAACAAACAGGGCGCTAAGCTTCGGGATTCGGCAGACCATAGCTCGGTTAAAATGGCCGAAGATTAGCCGAGTGCGGCCCCAGATATTAATGTTACAGCCAAAATATCAAAGGTTGGAACATTATTATGTTATAATTGGACCTCTGATAACCCTACGATTTACATAAATGTATAATATATCAAATACACGAAAATCTCCATAAGGTAGAAGAACTCAAATGCCATAGGTACGGCCATGGTTGTGAATAAACAAACGTCAACTAAAATTAATGTAATTAATCGTCGTTTGAATTAATTAAAATATTTGTGTTTAATTTGCATACAATTTTGTTTGAAACAATGCACTAAACGAGCAATGTTTTTGTGAAAAATGTCGGGGTTCGATACGAAGGGTAATTCTCATAATTGTCCCGTAATACCCCACACATACGTTTACATATATGCGTTTTGTCGTACAGGCGTGCCAAGTTTTTCTCAGAAACTAATCAATAATGTGAAGAGGTATTGAAAAGCGCGCAAGTGCTATAGCGTTTACACACGCTACTCCTTTGTTCATTTTTTTGATTTAGAATGAATTATAGAACGCCTCTGCTGCATTTAATTAGACAGCATTGTTTATTGTTTCAATTTGGATTCATAAATTCAATTCTTGGTCGTTCTTCATTTGAATTCGAAGAGGATTCTGTTAAAAAAACCCTCCGTTTTCGATTGTTTATTTGTCTTAATTTTTAATGTGCTAAAAATAAATATGGTTTAATGAACGTCTCTGGATTTGCCCGGAGTCTCTCATATTACCTTGTTTATCCCCCGTTAATGTTACTTGCAAACTTTGACAATTTGGGTGACGTACATACGTATCCCGGTCCGGTTTCGTTAATTCTGCGTACGCCGGGGCCCGGTTGAATTTGCATTTTGCACGCGTGATAAGTGGGCCGGATTACATGGGATTCCCACCAACAGCCTCTGTTTGTACTGAAATAAAGGGCTGTTAAACTTTTTTCATGGTAATTTGGGTCACCTTCAGAAGAAACGATCGTTGTAAATTTGTTAAAGTAGGCTTAGGTCTAGTCGTTCGTTTAAATTAGAAGGAACATGCGTAAAGCTAATTTGGATCACTTGTGCACGAGTTTTTTTCCTTTTTTACAAGGCTCATCAAGCATCCCAATAAAGCTTGTGGAATGAAACTGCAGAGAAAGTTTGGGAGTGTACCTAAATAAGTGATGTCCAGCGCGGAAGTTAGTCGGAAGTGGAGGGTATTTTTCCATCGAGTGATTAATGAAAGCCACATAACAGTCCCGGCTGACTTCCAAAATTTCCACAGTAAATCTCGCCTTTCGTTTCGCTTCTTTTGCCCGGGGAAGACTTGGCACCGTATTTTATCTGTGTAATGCAAGCGTTGCACTGTAGCTAGGTAAATAGTCGTTGTATATATTTAATGTATTGCGAGCGACATTTCATTTTTATGGCCCTCTTATAATTCGCGCCGTCCATAATCTGAAAAGGCACTGCATATCTCTGAATACGGCGCTGAAATAGCGCTTTATGGGACTAAAGATTCAACTTTTAAAATCCGTGATAATAGTTTTTAAAAACGTCTACTTAATATTTCTACATATTAATTTTCTTAATAGTACCTATGTACAATATAAAAGCAAAAGCCAATTAAATAAACTGGAAAAGACGCAAAAGTAAGAACGTCTCCTGCATTTCAAGTTTTTCTACGCAAGGCTTTCCGTCACTGGTTTACCTATTTAGGATTCAGAGTACGCTCAACTTTCACAATATCGCACTGCAACTTCCAGTTTATCTACTTCTTTGTCTTCAGTGAGACAAAAAAATATACTGAAACTTATTCAAGTGTATTAAAATGTATTGCTTTAGTTTTTTATTGCTAGGTGCTTGAAATTCAGTGTTTAGTTCATCTTAAATGCATTTGGGAGCACGTGCTTTTATTTATGGTTCAAACGCTTATTAATGTTGCTTAGTTTTAGCAAAACACTAGTAATGTATACTTTATTGTACACCAAAGGGTATTTATTTTATATTTACACTAGAAATAAAAAAACTCCTAACTAAATTAACCCTAAAATATGGCGACAAAAAATTCATAACGCATCGCTGTCGACTGGAAGTGTACCCGAAAGACTGGCGGCATTGCCACGTTGTATGGCAATGCTTATTCTTTGAGCAAGGTAAAAGCCAGCTCTTGGGTCACGTGAAGTGTCAACTAAGCGTCTTGAGAGATGAGAGTAATGTATTGGATTGAAAAACCTACTAGGTAATTTATTGGGACCCATCAAGGGTAGCTGAAGTATGAGAATGGCCCTAAAACACATCAACACATCTCCAAAAATAAGCATGTCTACTAAGACTAATCACATAAGATAAATCTATACCTATCTACTAAATATTTTAAGGACCTACACTAAATACATACCTACTATTTTGGTATGTTCTTAAGATATTTACTGAAAGCTTAGTTCTAAAAGTTCCTTGCTGCTAAATATAACAATTATTTTCTAGTAAAAGTATTTGATAAAATAAAATAAATACTACTCAATATAAATCCATTTTTATAATAAATACCTATCGTTATCAAGGAGCCTACAAAACTTAACGCATGCGCCGACGGCGCTTCGCTGTTGTCCCGACCGTCGGTGTTCCACTATATTTATTTAATAAAATAACCGAATCTCTTGTAAAATTAATCAAAAACATTTTGAGGAACATTATTAGAATTAGATTATTAAATTTTTGTGGAAAACTTCTGTTTCGTTTCAAAGTTATTAAAAATCACAGCAGAAACTTTGAGGTTAGAAAAGGAAACACATTTGTTTAATAATTCTTGATATTTCCATAAGATTCGGTCCTTTCATAAATTAAAACTGCTATTTAACTATGTTTTGTTTAGGTATAAAACTAAAAAACTCCTTTAATTGCATAGATTGGCATGTATATTAAGAAAAGCTTGGGTAAACAAAACAAAGCTTTAATGATCTAAGTTACTGTTATTTTGTATTCATGATAGAGGTTTGGGTCTTAAGTTAAATTTTTCGGCTTAATTTGCTACTAGATTAATACATGTTTAGTTTACTTTAACGCCAATTTGTTTGTATTTATTCAAAAACATGAAAAGTTAGGTTATGTAGGTAGGCATCTCCTCACAAGTTTCTAATTGGATAACATTTCTGGCATATTTCAAAGTTAATTCTCTAAAACTAATGAATATCTACTAAAATATGCTTATTTTGATATGAATAAATCGAAATATATTGAAAAACAAACCCTCGCATGAACTGAACTTAGCTTTAGGTATACGTCGTGGCGTCCTTTTGACATTACTACGTTGTTTTCACACAAAATAATCATTAAAACGTATAAACGGTAGCCAACAAAACCATAACACGCAATAATTCACTGATTATACGAAAAATAAACCAAGAAAAACATTTAAAACCAAGAAAAACACACAAAAACAGCGAGGAAAACACAAGGTACGTTTCGCATTAGTTGAGGCAGAGGGCATTGCGATCGGTGGATTCAATATGGCGATGGTTTGTTGGGCGCTGATTGGTCGGCGCGCGCATTGCCCTGAAGTTGGCTCGAGTGAGCGAGCGAGTTAGATTTATGTGATGTTTTGGCGCCGATGAAAGACGGAGAATGTGTCGGAACGAGAGTACATTTGTATGCCGGCGGCGCGTCGGACCGGTTTTGTCAGGGCGTTTACAGAGTGTGCGTATGTGCCGGCTATGTGCCGAGGGCAGGTAGGGCCCGCGCTACCTACTTATAATGATGAATTGTCCAGTTCGCCTACATGAATTAAAATATAAATTTTTAATATTCACTTTTTATTGTTGCAGGTAAGGATTCATTTCGAAAGCAACGAGGAAAATTCCCCACTGGTACCTATAGGGATGTATAGGTACTACCTATCCACAGTAAGGAAACATAAACACGCTTGGTAGGCAATTAATCAAGGCGAAATTTTCCTGCTTCCTGAGCAGATTCATGAATTAATATGCAGGAATAAAAAAAACCTTCAGCTCAATTGGAATCGCAGCAGAAAAATCTAGACGGGGCCCGCTAGGGCCAGAGCCTGCCAGGGTTGCGGAATTTGTTCGAAAGAGTCACCGCGGCCCTGGAACGCAAAGGGCTTTAGAAGGAATACGGATGGGTTTTAGTCAGTAAGAGTCTGACACACCCTTCCGCTCCACCCAGAGCGGAAGAAGTCATTTGAAGATTTCCCATCCTTAAAAAAAAAAAAAAGCAGAAAAATCTGTATGTATTGGTTAAGAGAATTTTGTCTCGGCTTAATACAGGCAATAAGAAAAATGCCAACGTAGTTTCCTAGATATTTAAGATAACTTTTAGCCAGTTTAACTAATTCGCTGATGATAGGTATCCGTGATATAAGTTAAATAATTTTTATTCTCAGGCTGTCATGGTAATTATTATTTGATGATGATGATTTTTAAAAAACAAATATATAGGATCTAATATCTAAAAAAACCGTTTTCAGTAAAACTTGCCGAAACCCAAATTACTGTCTTAATACAAGCGCGCGGTTGGATTTTAAACTTTCGGTGTTGAACCAACCGTTGAAAATCCAACAGCGATATTTTCTTTAGGCCGTTATTGTGGTATCAATATTAACGTCATCTGCCAAGCCTTTGCTAACTATATTGGGGTCGGCTTCCTGTGAAACCAGATTCAGCTGAATACCAGTATTTAAATGAAGCGGCTGCCTACCAGACCTCCACAACCCATTAACTGGGTAGCACTGTAGGTACTTACTTCTTGGTAAGACTGGAGTCAGATTATCTGGCTTGACAACCGGGGCCAACGGCTTAACGTGCTTTCCGAGGCAAGGAGGAGTCTCGGTATTTTAAGGTGGTCACCCATTCACATACCAACCTCGGCAAGCATTGCTTTACTTTGAAGATCGACCCGCGACTTTTATTCTTTAGCCACGAATGTTAATGAAAACGGGAATTAACTATAGGTACCTAATTTGTAAAACACTGATTGGAGGAATAGGAGATTAGAAGAGATAAACCTAATAGGTACGAGCACCTTCATAGAAAAATATAAACATTTTGCTACGTTTTAGTTTATGGTTCAAACAAAGCTATCAGTTAAAGAACGATTGCCTTACTACAAGTAACTTCATATGTGATCCTGGGACTGAAATCAAATCCCATCTTGCACAGAATTTTAAACCAAAATCCACAGATGGAGCATGAGATTAGAAAGTGTGATGAATGATGATAAACTCGTCCCCTATTATTCGAACACAACAACGCAAAGGGCGATCCGAAGTAAGGGAGCCAAAGTGTAGCTCTACACCTTAGGGACTCCACACCTCTTTTAGAAGCGAGAAGTTTATTATGACGAAAATCTTGGCAGTAAAGATTGTTATTCGGCTTAGATAATAAACATCGTAGACATAATAAAGCTTCACAATAGACCCCTCCAGCCACACCCAGCATATTCGAGCGGAAGCTAGAATATGTGAAGTAAAGAAGAAAGCAAATATGGCCCAGGCCCAATGGCCTAAGATAAATTTATTTCGTCGTGTAACTAGCAATAAATATGCTAATTCAACACTATAACGTCCGTATGTCGCCTACCAGCTCCGCCATTGAAAGAGTGAAAAAGATATCACAAAATTGCACTGCGCATTGCTCTTTTCAGTCATACAACCTTCGAGAGGCATCACGCAAAACTTTACTCTGTTTCTTTCTCTCGTAGGTCGTATTTTTTTCTTTCCGATTTATTGAGATACGCCGTTCTGTTGTCGGTTTGTAGTTTTATCGACCTACGGCAACTACTAACCCAATAAATTTCGGTGTTTCGCTCAGTGAATCCGTTCGTTGAACGAATGCATCGTCCCAGATACGAACGTGCGGGATTTGACTGCGACGATTTATTGGCGCGCTTTATAACTTACTGGCCAAAATTTATAAGAGATGACCTTCGATTCGATTCGCGACGCTCATGTTTGTCGATTTGATACCCTCGAAATTAGAAATTCGAATCTATCAATTTATTTACATATGTACCCACGTATACTTTATCTGAGACGCTTTTAGCATTGCAAAATAGCCTTACTCAACCAGTTCACGGACCCGCAGTGAATCTCTTAATTAAGAAACACAATTAATGTATAAATCAAGAGCACAACTTAATCTGCAAAATGAAAACAATCAAAACCAATATTTAATTGATGGGCAAACCTTAATTAACTTGTAGTTCGGCGGGTCCGGAGCCCCTTGGATAAAAGAAGCCATCTGCATTTCGGTATTCAAATTATTCTCCAAACGTGTTCTCCGTTCTAACCAAGCAGCCATTAACGAAATCGTTGCATCACGCTCACTCCTGCGCATCCAAAACAGGCGCGAACAGCTCAACCCTTTGGTTTGGGACTCACAGCTTTGAAACGACAATATAACGTACTCATATGGACCCGAATAAAACGGAACAAAAAATCACATCACAAAAGTTTGCCTAAACTAACCTCGTTAAGAGATTTCTGGATAAAAGAATACCGTTTTTCAGTATCATCACGATTGTGCCGTGGATCGGATAGCTCGATCGAAGACGCGACTAATACTGACTGTAAAATCAGTTTTTAAAGTGAACCTGATTCCTTTTTCTATTTGTAAAGTAAGTGTTTATTGCACAAATGCAAAGAGAAAGTTGGTTTTGTTGCAACGTGGAACAAAAAGTATAGTTTTTTGAGTTATTGTTCGAGAGAAAGTCGCCATTGTTAAGATAAAAAAGCTTTTGTACCTGCTAAAGAACGGAGCTATGAACGGCTTAAAGTTTTTGTAGTATTCGAATAACTTCGTCGTAGAACGTGCGTGTTTTGAGTTTGTGATTGGAAGCTGTGGCGCTGGGAAAAAATGGAGTGCTATAGAGCTTTCGTACAGGTATATGTTCAAACATTTTCCCCATAACCGATGTTCTCCCAGATTAAACAACAGGTTATTTTGGACAGAAATGATGAAATTTTTCCTCGGGAAAAATTAATTGAGGGCGTCATGTTTGAAAATTTAATCTCACGGTCATGTTGTGCACAGTTTGTCAGAACAAATGAACGTTGCTTTTTTGACACATTTTGTGTTAGGCAATTTACGTTACGCAATTATGTGGACAGCTTACACCGGCTTATACATAAGGGTTCATTATGTATAGGGGTCCTATGTCGTAACTTACGTGCTTACATAAATTTTATGAACTCCTTATAAATATTCTTGCGGTGATTAGTAAATGTCTACAGGCCTGTTTATCTGTTTCATATTATTATATTAAGCCTTCGTAATTGAGGAAAACGTAAAAAGACTAGATGTTAAAAAAAATTGTTTCGCAAGGTCCACTAGGAATGTTTAAGTTAGCTTACAGTCCTTAGCAACGATTGCCAAACAAAACAAAAAAGATTCATCAACCGAACCCTTTAAGGAACGCTATCTCTCCCTTCCAAAAGCAACGGTTGGAATTTAAATTCAAACTGACTCGAGGTAGCTATAGGTCGATAGAATGGGACAATGCGTCTCCAGTGGTCTCCAAGAACAACAGGGAACATGTTGAATGTGTACGCACATGCAGACACAAAGGAGGAGACGCTTAATTAAACTAGCGAAGCGGGGCAAGCGAAACGTAAGCATTTAATTTATATCCCTGCAGTAAACTCCGCGGCCTCTCCCTGATTGGGCTGAGCTCACAAGCGGAGCGGGAATACCGATCCTGCGTGTGCACGTACGCTTTTTCACTCTCGATGCCTGTATGGCATGCATTTATAAAATACGACATTGTTATATCAAGACGTCTTGAAAGACTCGTATTTTTATCAGCTTCAAATTGATTTTCTTCGGGCTGCAATGTGCATTATTTTACAAGCGCCAAAGTTTTTCTTATTCCATCATGATGATCGTCCTCTTGACATGATTTGCTGAATAGTTTTCAAAATAACCGTGTCTTATTGAGAAGAAACAGCTTATGATCTTACGTAATTTATAAAACTTACTACTAAACTTAAACAAACTACCTAACTTAATTTGATTTAAGCTGTTTATGAGAAGAACTTAGTTGATTTTCGTGTCAGCTGTCATCTGTCTTCAACCGCTCATCGCTTCTACCGAATCCCCCACCATATTCGCCGTAGAGTCGTGGAAAAACTCGCCTTAGTTGAATACTGGATTAGAATAAACTATTTTAATTACGAGTTACGCTTGCCATTGACTCGCTAACACAATTATATGTGTACCTACTTAATTGATTGCGTTAAGGGTACCGCGGCTTCCTTTCTGCTTCATTTGTTCTGCTGAATTATTTATTTACTTTGAATGGTAAAGTGAGACCGAAGTTATCGATTTATTTGAATTGAATGCAAATAAAAGGACGTTTTTTTTTTGTTTCTAACTTTGCTATATGTTTATTGAGAGAAAGATATCGTCTAGAAACACTGATACAAAAATGGAAATTCCACATTCAAACATTTCAAAATTCTTATTGTCTATGAAGGTTCCCTCTATGTTTACTAGCTCTAATTAACAAAGAGTAAGTGCTCTCGACCACAGAGCAACTCAAACTAACGTTCGAAATATTGTCTGTTATTCCCCGAGGTCTGAACGGCGACCACTACAAGTACTGCAAGTTTACCATCTTGATTTCCCTGCAGCCGAATTTGAAAGCGAATAAACGTTGAGACGGCAAACATTAATATTGTTGCTTTGAACGCAGACGTAAGGATCAATGTGGACAGACATGCTTGGAATATAGTGAAGTTTCCCCAGCAGAATATTGGGAGTCAAATTGTTCATACGTAGCAGGTCTAACCAGATGAAATCCTTGCACTTAAATCCGACTATTCTTTATCATTATTCGAATAAGATACTTCATTGTCCGAGTTGGCAATCAACACCTCGGGAACTTCAAGGCTATTATAAGCACTTATTTGGTTGGCTCTACCAACAGTGACCATCCTCTAAATTCCAGTAGATCTTTCCACCTATTCTACCCCTGCTTAATTAAGTCCATACTGGGTAGCGACAACAATGGCCGGCGACCGATGCGCGCCAAGATATTCAAATACGTCTAAGGCCACTATTATATTGCCAACATTTATCGAGATACTATTTCTGGTATATACTAGATAGTAGAATAACTTATTCAGGCCAATGATTAATTTTGAAATTTATTCTTTGTTGATTCTTCAGTAAAAATATGCTCCACAATTGTTTTGTAGATAGCTTAAAAGAACAGGGAAATTACACTAATACGTGTCTTTCTCATCACTAAAAAATATAAAACATGTGTAAACATAATAAATTAATGTGTTTATTACATCTGTTCGCGAACAAAATTAATGTTTCCGCAATCAAGATCCCAAAAAACGTCACAAGTAATTTCTTTCTATTTATAATGCCAATAAATCTAGAAAGTTCCATTACTATTTTATAACAGTCTTTAAAACAAGATGTATGGAATAAATTCTAAAGCCGGGACAGTTTTTCCGTCAGCACCCCGTCCAAGTTGGATCCCAATTGGGACATCGATCCCCTTACTTTATCGCCTGTCTGGAGCTACACGCAACTATATTTTTCCACTGCGTCCTATAAATTTCGATATTTGATCCGATTTTGTTCGTATTTGCACGATTTACTACAAGCTGTAATTAAAAAGATCACAATAGGTAACCAAAATATTAAAATTTTAGAACGAATGCTAATAAAATTAATGAAAATGATCACCTTTCTTTTTACACCAAAATCATGAAGAACCTGTCTATATACCTACCCTACTAAACAAACCGGTAAGCGTATGGTAGCAAAATAACAGCAAAATTGGAACCCCTAGCCGACTCGTGTTTCCAGAACTAACTGTACATAACAACGTGACTAGATAAAGTCGTTTTGTAAGCGATACCATCTGTTATGTGCCTTACTACACTGACGTAATGAAATGTAACGGTTGATTCTTACATGCATGTTTTGATATTTTGGGGCCTAGGTCGCACCCTTGTGACACACTTTTTATTTATCAATAGTAAAGATCTTTCTATTATTCCGTAACACTGTAGAGTTTTGGTTACATAAAAATAAAATGGTAATTTGCTGTACTAATTAAGGTTATTATAAACGAAACATAATTATAAGAAGACGTTATAAATATCCCATGGTATATTAAGTCAAAAGCATTAGTAAAAGCCAAGAATGTTGATAATTACTCTGAGTGATGAATGGAATGAAGTCGATGATAGCATTAATAGGAACCGCTAGTAAATATATTATTATAAAGGTTATATTATAAAACATATTGCTATATACAGAGGGCAGATGCACTTGCAAAATAAAAAAAAAGAAAGGTAAACGCGACATGGCTCTTGATTAATACTTTAAAGGAAACTTGTGCAGAGACCCAACTAGGCAGTCGGTAGTCTGCCAGTACCTGCTTTTTTACATACTATAAAGCTTAATGTAAGCGTTCACCTGGATTTAATTCAACGTATAAAATTATAGCTCGTTTTTAATGAAATTGATAACAATGTGACACGCTAGGTGCACATTTTCAATTTCTGTTTTTACTGCACACGTTAAAAGGAGAGGTAGGCTTAAAGCTGATTAAAATAAAAGAAATGAAAGGTGTTGTTGAGAAATAATAAATATCCCTGAGTCCACCAGGTGACGATCTGATCGCGCAAAGAAACACTCTAGTTTTACATATGGCCGAGGTAAAAGTAAGATACTCTCAGGAGTTGCCGCATAAATTGGCCCGTTCGTGATGCAGTGCCTCGTTGAATATGTATAGGTGCGCTCCCTTCCGTACTTCTCATTTTACTAATAGATTTCTCTTTGATTAAATTTGTATACGTTTTATTCATACGACCGAGAGCACTATTGTTAGCTAGCCGACCACTTAAATCACCGGTTACCGCATCGAATATACATACCTCCAGTTTATTTTTTATTGGAAAGTTGGCGACCTCTAAATATGCGAACATTAATTCAAAAATATTCAAATCACGTCGTGTAGTTACTGTCTTATGAATTCGATCTATCATGATTATTATCGCGTGTGTACACTCGTTGTTAAGGTGAAATGGTTTAATTGAAACGGAACGAAAAGGGCGCAAAAAATTAGGCAATCTTTTCTGAAATGCAAATACATTAACGAAAGGACTTCGTAGCCATAATAGGCGTAGCACACGACTGCACGCTCGTTCTATGAATGTATCACGACGGTTTCATGCCCGAAAATAAAGCAAGTGCAAAATCTATATAGTAAAGAGATATATTTGAATAGAAAGCTTTAAATATGTCTTCAACTTGGTAGCATAATATTACATGTCAAAATACGTATGGGTGTCGATAAGTAAGACGATATGAACGTCTCATTTAAATTATCCTTGTCTCGTAAAATATACGACCGGTAACCCTTTGGCATTTGGCGTCGAACGACTGGACGTACACCGAGGAATCAGATATTTATAATGGCTTTATTAAGACGAGCCATCGGCTGAGCTCACGCCCGCTTATTATTATAATTTAGACGACTGCCTAAAGCTTCGGTTGCTGAATGAAGTCATCATTGTATATTGTTTTGCATTCGCTAGTTTTTATTTCATTCACGTGACCACAATGTCATGTAGACTTTTCATTTGCTGAAGTCAATTCGAATTCTTATACGGTAAAGAAAGTTTAAGTCTTGCCCGGGTAAATAATTACTTTTTTAACAAAGTGTTTCGAAGTTAAGTCGATGTGATAAAACGCAGTCAACAAATCATAGCTGGGTTTGTTATGCAAAAATGCAAGCGAAGATTCCGTGACGCGAAGCCATGGCGGTGGGCCGTTCATGTTTATAATGTGTTTATACTTTTTGCTAGCCCCAGGTACACGTGAGCATGGCTCTTCAAACTGCATAATGAGGGGGAAATTAAAATATAAATAGACAGTCCCTTGTGGCACGACATCATTTCAAATATGCTGGCCTAATGAGCGTCTGAAAATTATAAGAAATCTTTTTTCTACTTAATTAACAGCACTCACAGTCGGTTGCGTTACTCAAGTTCCAGTAAGAGCTACTAATCTCACGAATGGGAATATTTATGGAGGCTTTACCTCATTGGAGACATTAAAAGTTTCCCAAGCCATAACGGCGGCAACTCTTACCTCTCATTGTTCATTCCGGGTGCGTATATTGTTGGAGTTGAAATTTGTAGGCACCGCTGAAAAAGTGTCAATTCATCATCGCAAAGCCCCGGGCTCGAGACCGAAGTCCCCCACATAAATCTCACTTCCATACTTTCGCGTGGGGAAAACGACTGCTTTATGAGATCCTTAAGGCTGTATGGATTTGGGAAAATATTTCCTCTGCGTGCTGGCCCCCGACAAATGAAGGAGCATTGGGCACATTAGAATGTGTGAAAGGGCCTATAGGCGTTTTTATTGTTATGCGAAGCAATTCGTTTAAAAGCCAGTGCGTTACGGTAGTACATACGAAGTGCCTATTTGCTAATATTTATTAAGCTAAAGCACCTCTTCGGGATCGAGAAAAAAGTGAATTAATGTTTATGTGAATATACACTTAAATTACTCGCGCTCCTCGATCGGCACCCGTTACTAACTAGGTAGGTAGGTAGGTACTGAAATCACTTAAGTATAAATGGCAGAGATGTCATTAAGCAACTATTTCTGGCGGTCATGTATCACTGCTGTGTGGAAATCCTCACTAATCTTGATTTATGTCGGTCGGCCGTGTTTATTTAAATGTGATTATGCTTGCGGCGGAGTTAAAAAACAAGCTTCAAATTTTTACAGTAATTCATACTTAGCTACTATATTGCGTAATTGAAATGGGCGTAGGTATTCATTTAAATTCATACCTAAGTACATAAATCGCTGGCGTGCGTGAGTGCAGCGCCCGCGCACACTGGGCGCGCCTCATTAGAACACGCTCCCGCCCCCCACTCCGCGCCACCCCGCGCCACCCCGCACCC
>NDFZ01005408.1:720480-740814 GCA_002192655.3 Mamestra configurata
CCACGCCGCCTGCGCCCGCACACCCGTTTATCCAGGCCCGGCGACATTTCCATTGCCTGTGCGGAAAATAGACGTTTTAGGAGAGCGGCTACAAACACAGCAGATTCTTCTTAGATAAGTTTATTGTGTGCTAATACACTGCCACTATCTAGTTACGTACGATTCGTACGATATGCACCACCGTTTATATTACTTATACTTAAATAGGGGGCAAAGGTAATATGGAATACAGAGTATAGCTATAGTGTGAGAAATCTCAGTGAGTACAATCGTGCTCCATATAAGGTGCACCAGATAAATTGGAAGACTCGTGGGCGATGTGATTTGAATTGAATTAATTATGAGAAGCGCATGACTCGCTCACGAACTCCTGCAGGAAATGCAAACGAGCGGGAAAAATTACGAGATTATGGGATATTTTCACCGCTACTACGTGGAAGGAGCGCCTTATCTGGATACGGAGTTCAATAAACCAGGGGACGCGACCGCCTCGCGACTGAATTGACGACAATTTATGCGACAAAATAACGCATACAGGTGTCGCCGGGCCCGGCGCCCCTTCCAATAGCCGCCGATATGGGAACTAAATAGGCAAGGGGCTCCTTAAGCCCGCGTACCCAAGCGTTAGACACGACCGATGCCGCGATAGCGCTCGCTACACATCCCCAATTACGATTTATACAGTCTGTAAAAGGTAACCAGTAATGACGGGTACCCCGCGAATGCCTTTTTCTCGCACAATCGAAATCCAATTATTTTCGAAAGTAACTAAGATACCGGTCGCGACAGAAGCGCAGAGGCGGCCAGTAAATCGGGCCTGGATGTTTGCAGCGCGCTCGGAATATGAATTATTCTCGGTGATTGTTCTTGCGACCGCGTCATGGTTCATACATGAAGCGCGAACTAGTTTTTTCGAGGTTCCTCTCGTCCTCGGCTCGTAAATAAAATCGTATTCGTGAAAAGTTGAATTTCTGCCGACGTTACAGTTAAAAAACTGTAACGTCGGCAGAAATTCAACTTTTTTGTCTCCAAATTCATCAGCGCTTCCGAGAGACTTATCAACTCACAATTTTCTCTGGTTTATAATTATTAACATTATCGACAGTTAAGTTTCGGTGGTCGAAATTGGTCTTTGGGAAAGTAACCTCACGTAGTGCCTGCGGTTCCCTTTCACAGATAACCCAAATTTGTTTGGGCGAATTTTTCGAAACTCTTTTTTATCAATCGGTGGGCTGGTTGGTAATTGGCTGAGCTCGCTGCGAGGCGACCAGCCATAATTGACGGTGCTATCATTCTGAACTTTTCGCTCGGACATTCGGGGAAACTCTTAATTGGTCCACCTTTTGTGACGTTCAATAATGCCGCCTCGATAATAACACCGTCAATTATTAGCAGATCGTTGTTTTTAATTAGCTGTTTGATGACTGTGAGACGTTTTGCTCCGTTTCGTTTTCGTTCAGCAATGCTTTATTAGTTCATAAACGCATACCTATTGCATTCGAGCAGGCCTGCTCTGAATTCCTGCAGCTCCATAAATATTGTCTCCCACCGAAGCTGCCTTCGTTACTTTTTCTTAAATATTGAATTCGATTGTTTTATTAATGTTTCAACCTTGGCGTATATTTAATTTACACTCGTCGGTATTTATCTTCCAAAGACGCTCAACATCAATGCTGTATATAGAAATTAGCGAAGGACTTTATTCAGTCCAGACTCCAGCCGCTTTAGAACTTCGGATAGCATTTTTTATATTTCCAATGCGAATAGCCATTAATAAGGCATTGTCAGAGGAGTGGAGCATCTCGAGTCTATAAAAGAAATAAGTTTCTTATTGGTTCACAATTAAAGCGTCCTGAAGGTGACCGTGCCATCTTTAAAGCGGATAAAAAGCTCGCATTCGTCGAATACTAAACGAGAGAAGCTCCGCTGAAATTCTGCACGTAAAAAGTTCCCGAACGATACTTATCAAGTGTTTGAAATGACACAACCGGATTCCGGCCCTTCGACATGTAGTTTTTTCCATACGGGTATAAAACTGACGAATTTCTCAATAAAAGAGAGATGACCGGCGTGTCGTCACGTACTAGGGGCTCAGTGGGTATTTAGAGCGGTGCAGCAAAAACTATTCAGGGGCCATTATTATGGCATTTTTGTCGTCTGACGGGGCTGAAGTGGTCGCGGCCATTACTGCGCGGTGGGGGCGGCGCTCCCCCGCGCGCCCACTCCCCGCGTCCCTCGCCGCGCCTTGCCGCAGCACACTGCGCCATCCATCTTCGATATGCACATAAAGCGAGCCGGGCCCGTAACGGCAGACCCACATTCCCGCTGCTCTTAAATTTATTTATCTCTTTATTAATTCTCCACTTGAATTTTAATGTTTTGCACGAAATTTAGTTGAGAAAAACTCGAATTAGTCGCAGGTGGGTCAATTTAATTTTAAATTATTGGATTAGATATCGTGGAAAAACCGTTAATTAAAACCGCCGTCGACATTTGATAAGGCTGCTATAAAATAAACACTTTAACTTATTAAGTTCTTCAATATTATCTTGATCAGAAATACTTGAGTAATAAACGAGAGTTACTTCACAAGAATTATAAAAAATATTAAGTGCTTAATTCATGGTTCATTGAAAGTCAGTAGTCGTAGTCTTATTATAGGGAACTCAATTAAAATCACCTGTTGGTCGACTTAACAATGGGATAGATAGCCATGGGCCCCATAAAGCTTGGACGAGGGCTCGCTAGGAATGATCGCTTTAATGACGTGCGAGCAAGCAACGTAATATTTAGCACGATAATTTCTGTTCTCTTGAAATTGTCACTATTGTAACCGTCCATTACTTGGGTCATTAAATGTGTTTCAGTTCTTACTATGATATTAGTTTCTTCGTATGTTTTCACCCACAAATTGTTCTAGAATTTCTAGTTATTTCTAGTAGCCATGACATTATTTTAACTGGACAGACGCTGTAGCATCCACTTCAACTATAATGACGTCTTGCTCTGGTCACCAATTTACCCGTTCAATTGCTGTTATCTCTGTGAGATCAGAAACGTCCCATCAAGTCCCATGAACCTATGATATGAAGCTTTTGGAATTAAATGATTCTGTAATTTGGTTGGCCCCAAGTAATTTTAGGATCCTCATTATACGGCTGAAATCTCGTAGCCAGAAATACGTTGTAAATGAATACCAACTTTTTCAGAGTAATATTCTTTGGACAAATTAACATCGTCCGCCTTTCTCAAAAGAACTGGTCGTGAGGTCATTAGCAAATACAAGACCAGTCCCTCCTTCCATTTTAAAGCAAGCTTCAAGTTTTCCGTGAAGCGACTTCATTTGACCTCCACAACCCTTACAGAAACCAGCTTCTCATAGTATGATACTATCAGTATAAGTACAGGTAAAGTACCTACAGTTGCTTATTCTATCTGATAAAAAGATTGCATCTAAACATTCCCAATAAAAACATTCAATAACACTAAGCTGACCGTATAAAACTGTTTGGAAGCCCTTGGGAGCGCAGTGGTGACTCTGACTGGCGGATTTACGAGCCTCGAGCGTCCTGGGATGGACTTAGATAGATTGCCCACTTCTTCGGGCTCGCCTCTAAATATATTAACCAATTACAACACGTGTTTTAGGCCAACCTTCCAGAAAATCCTAACAAATGTTTCAGAACTGAATATCTCTCAATCATTTGTTCAAGGCGTGTTCGGCCGTTCAAAATTGTCTTGCCCCAAGGTGTGTTCTATGTTCTATTACTCATAGATAAAATGGAATTGTTTGTTAATTAATTTACAAAAATCATTTGTTAGTATTAATTATTAATTGAAATAGATTACTGTATCGTTGAAAATCACTATCTGCAGATCTATGCTATAAATCGCCGGGGTAGTTGGAGCGCAATCATGAATATCTAATACCAGTAGGTGTCTAGATAGGTGTCCAGTTAGTCTAATTTGCAATAGCGCCTTTGTGTTAATTGATCCCGGGGCGGCGTTGGTTACCGTAATTGTCTATAAATTGTTCCGCGCATTAATCTGCACATCAAATTGCTTCTTGTATAAACGACGCATTCAGTGCGGGATTGCATCAATTTATAACAACTTTATCTTCTAAAGACCATAAAATACTCAGCAGTTTGTGATTTGAAGTAGGATTTAATATGTTTTGCCGCACGTTTTTTAATCCTACCGAGACATAATCTCGCGAACATACATCCATACACGCTTGAGAACGTGAGGAACGCACTAATTAACGTTCAACGTGAAACTTCGTCGTGTAGCTCCACCGTTCAAGCGTGATCCGCCGCCCTTCACATATTTCCCCTGTCTTTGTTCCTATCGTCAACAGCACGAAGGGAGAAGAAGGCCTTATTAAACTGGGTACTTCGTAATTGCGTGTCTTACGTTCCCTACACGTAACATGGCCTTTTATTAGGTGGAAATTCTGTATACGGCACTACACTCGAGCATCGGGTGGAGACTTATAAACTCCATGTGTTTATAACTCACATGCAAATGCACAAAACTGAGGAACATACATTTATGTGTTTAAAAATGACTATAAAATTACCATCGATGAATAAAAATCACATTCTGTCGAACGGTGATGTTTAAAATTGTGAATCTATTCGATTTTTCATTCGATACGATTCGATTCAATTGATTTCTTAATCTGAATCGTCGATTCATGGAGCGTGTTTAGTTCAATGAGGCTTGATACAGTTGATGTGTTATTGTCGTGTTGGAAGACAGCCGTAAACGTCTACATTAGTCGAATACTATTGTTTATGGTCTATTAACACGTATTTACTTGTACGTTAGTCACACTGTGCGGCTTCTTTATATATTGTTAAATGTTATTTACTGCCCACTTGACAAACACAACAAGTGTAGTTTATTTGTACCATGTCAGTATATTTTCATCGTGCCCATGAAGTATTGCTTGCTTTATTGCTGCATTTCGGGAAAAATAAATTTATCAACGTTTTTTTAATTTATTGAATGAAATAAACCAAAAGGAACGTTCGATAAATCTCGGACACATCATTATTCCACAACACGATTTCTCGCAATAACTAACCAGTCACATAAGAAACTTAAAGAAACTATCTAGCTCGACATTTTCCCTACGATTCTTTCCATCGCAACCAATGCAATGCAAATGTCTGCAACTGGAGGCTTTTTCTTCATCCGTACAGGTCTCAATGCATATCTAGATATGCGTAAACGTGCATATAGCATTGTTCGCTAACAAGCAACTGTAACCGCGCCCCGGCACGACACTGAACCCGCACTTATAACTACTTAAAAGTATAAACTTAAGTACACGCCGTGCACGGTATTTATAACAGTTTATAGAATTTATTGTTTCTCTCATTTTGGCAACTGCATTTAGAATTGTTAATCTGACTTGACATATCTGATTATTATTTATGATATCTATATCATCTATATCAACTTTGAAAGTTATAAAATCGTCTACGGCCCTTGTGGATTGTTGAAGTACTTTTTGGATTCCATCATTTCACTGACGTCTTTGAATCTATCAACCAATATAGATATGTGACCACCACCGATAATCGAGTTCAAACCAGTCCAAGTTAACTTAGGTCCATATTTTGGCACAAAGTCTGGACTCTACCCACTCGAACGCCGAAGCAGTTTCTCAAACAGCAAACTTTCTTTCAACCAGAAACAGTTTTATACTGAACAATAGACAAACAATATCGAATTTTAGAAAGCTGACCGTTGTGCAACTTTCTCCCTTTATCTACAGTACAAAGGTAACTGTAAAGTTTAAATGTATTGTTCAGTTTTTTTTCACTGAATTCCCGTAATAATGTATCGGTTGGACTTTTATGATCGTACTGACTTTCTAAAGTTCCTTTTTTAAGTTTGTTTTGGGTCCTCAAATTGCTGCGACTAAATAGTTTTACGATGTCATCGAGTTTCGTTGCATATTCTGTTAATTGTTGGTTATTGTTAGAAGTAGTGACTAATTAACTTGGTTCGTTTCATTCATGTTAAGCTAACAATAGTTTAGGGGTTATTTGAATTTTGCAATTCTTGTTATTCTCAATCATGTTCATTATAAGACTTAACTTTTAGACTTCTAGCAAGTCATTAGGAGTTTTTGCTAACGTCCATATAAAAAGCGCGTAGCATTCATTTGGCAGTTAAAACTAGACACCATTAGCAATCAAAATCACACCAATCACTCCACGTCCATCAGCCAACCGATCCAATTTGCTTACAATCTGACCAACAATATATACGTTCAAAATTGTAATTACGTGACTAAGAATATTTTATAGTGGTCCGGAATAATCATCGTATATCCAGTGAGATAGACATCTAGATACATAGTTAGGTATTAAATTGTCGTGGTGCGACGTTTACGAGCATATTGGCGGTGCAGGGTGCAACATGCTAACGCTATCATTTACCCCCGTCCGTGGCTAATTCACTGTGACAAATTAACAGCGGCTAAATTCTGGACCTACTGGAAGTCGTGCTGTCTGTGCGAGTTCGCTGTGAGGACTGCATAAGTGATGTTTGTTTTAATTTTCTTGGCCTTGAGATAATAAGTTAATCCTATGCCAGTATTTTTAGTGCGGATTTTTGGCATTCTGTGACTAGTTTGCTAAATCTTAGATTGCTTTTCCATCTGTTTCTTTCATTTAGTCTTTAATAATAATGTTTTAACGTCTTCTTATTTTTTAAATGTTCTTTTTACTTATCAATGTTCTATTTCTTTACTGTTCCTCCTTATTTTTGTATATTTGTTTTCAATTTTTCATCTTCCTTTTTATTTCACTGCCTTCTAATTTCTTGCCGGTTTCTTTTTAAACATCACCGTTGAATACCTTTTGTTCTTCACCTGGGACTTAATAATTTCTAACTTTCAAGATATCAACAATATTTCTCTCATATTTCCTTTTTCATGTCAACTTCTTACATATACTGCAGTTTCATCGTATATCAGAGGACTCCTCGTGGCGAGCGCATTGTTGCTGTCGTAAGAACTAAGCTCACTATAGGGACCTAGCCAGACGGGAATAAACACAGATACACTGGGAGACGTACTTTCAAGTCTGTAGTCTAAACCGGATGTGTAAACTGAAACTTTGTGGTTTAAGTTAAGGGGTTGAAAGATGGGAAGATGATTAGTCATGTTTGAGTAATTGTGGCAGTCTTGGCTAGAAATGTATGTATATGAGCTATATTGTGTCCTGGGTCTGTAATCTCAGCTTCTGTTTCTTCTTAAGCATTAATCTCTAAGAAGACTTCAACTTCTTGAGATATACGAAAGTTTTCTATAAATTAATACAATCATTTATAGAACAGTCATTACTAAATTAAGCTGTACCATTTTTTCATAAAATTACAAATAATAATATACGAATACCAAACAGAAAACAAAGCCAATCTAATATTCAATTTTCGCAATACAAAACTTGGTTTCCGTATGTAGATACACATATAAATACTAAAGTTAGCAAGGTTAATAACAAGCGGGCTAGATGTATGGCTCGGTTGAAACTAATATTTCATATCAGCATTGTTTACAGGCCGACCGTTGGCCGCGGGGACTGCAGATAAACCCAATAAATTCTATACTGTATTAGTATTTAAAATTAACCGGGAAGCTATTTTATTTTAGCGTTTAATTATGAATGTAATTACAAGTGTAAATTGGTTGTATGTTCTTTAGAGAAATGGGCTCTAGTTGTTGAATAAAATTTTGATTTAGGTCTGCAGTGCATATAACGGTGGTCTTTTATATTTCCTAGTCTCCATGATTAGAAATCCTTGAAAAAAATCCTCATTAGGGAAAACAGGCAAAGTTTTAATAGAGAAGATATATATATATATTACAGAATGAAGATATATATGTGTGTGTGTAAGTCCTCAAACCCTACCTATAAAGAGACGCCTACACAAAACACTTAAAACATTTTCTCTCCACATTTTAAATCTAAAAATATAATTCTCCACATCAAAATTCTCGGGCAGACGGATGGGGCAAGCAGTACCTAGGTAGTACGCCCCCTATTGTGAGGTTCTTTTAGCTGTCCAGCAAGATAAACCACGGCAGTCAGGCTGTAAACATGCTCAGAAAACGATCTCAAACCGCGCTGCTATTATTCGCCAAATTAGGGCAAATTGCCAAATCAACTTCACATTATGATAGGCGAATTTATTTGAGAGGAAGTGAATTTTTGGATTCGTGAATTTGTGGTGGAGTTGGCTTTCTTGATCGTGGGTTCGTTACAGAATTAAAGTGGTAAACATTTGTACTTTTGTTAGACTTTTCATTAAAAGTTAGTGTGTGTCTGAAAACTTTCCTACGTACCGATCGAGTTAACACCAGTTATGATGAAAAATCTGATCGTGCAATGTAAAAATATTCGGAAAATAGGTAGGAAAATTGTCGCTCATTTCGTTAAATAGGTATACTCGGGTAGTTAGATGTGCTATCAATGAAAAAAGAACTAGACACTAAATAAAGTCTTCGTACAAAGTTGCCATTATCTACCACGTTTGCAACAAAACATTTCGGTAAACAATCAAACAAAGCTCACGACACGAATAAATCTGAATCCTAGAAACGAAACGTTACCCTACCGAGGCCCGCGACAGTGCACACCCAATTCGTTGGTCGTCGTTGGCGGGCGGACTATCGCTTCAATCTCTTGTCCAATAAACCTCTGACGTACAGACAGACAGGGCTTAACAAACGTAACTGATCTGCGGAGTATTGTTCGCGAGCACATATGTTAACAAGGCTGGTATTGCAATGACAATGGTTTATGTGCTGATGGGACTGTTAAAACAATGGTTGGTCAAAAGTTGTGGGTTGAATAATTGGCATGATTTCTAGAGTTCATAAAGTTTAAAAAACAAATGAAGTAGGAAAAAACTATACATCGAAAACTGAAAGATTTACGTATAGGTGAAAACTTTTTATGGCAATAGAAAAACGAAAAATGTTTTCAGCCAACTGTAACTCTGTTCCATATTCATTCCTTTTATATTTTTTAAATCGTGCACTGTGTAAAACATCCTGCTCTTTACTAATGTAAATAAAAGTTCAACCAAAAAAATATCTCTGTTTCAACAACAAATTCCGCTTGTTTGTCCGCTATCCGTGGGGCGCTGATATTCGCATAAATCGAGCGAAAACGCCAAATTGCAGGCCACGCTCCACGCACAGCACTCAACTAAAAATTGCGATGTTTCACAAACAAATATTGCGTGGGCACACGTTGTTTAGCCATTCCTTTTATTGTTTTATGACCCCTTTTTTAACGAACGTATAATTGCTTAATAGTCGTATTCAACAACGGTACAGTACTCGGAAAAGCTTGCATGTGCAACTTCACTAAACTTGGACTTATGCCAGACAAAGTAGCAGCCTAATAATGCATTATGGATTAGGAATTTAGTGCTTATCTAAATACGGTAGGAAAACATGATGACATTGCTCCAGTACGATACAATGAGAAGTTTTTCACGAGTTTAAAGTTACAGTTTTATTCCGCACCACGCCGCTAGATTAATCCCTCAAAGCTTTGCAGCAGCGAGAACGCGCTGATAAACGACAAAACTAATGCCACACGATTGCATTACGATGCAAACTTTTTCAGTAACTGGCGCACCGAGCGAAAATCGAATAAAAAAGAATCGAATAAATCGGTGAGTTTTTTCAGCGGCTCCATTCGATATTCGACGATTGGATAATGAATCCGAATGTAGTTACCTACAACGTTATTAGTTCCTGAAAGTTTTGCTATTACAGATATATAAAATTATTTCGAAGCCTTTGTTTTGTGAGGGATGTGGGAATAAATCGCGCGCTCATAGTGGCGTATAGTAAATTTTGCTGTATAAGCGATGTTGCCAAACCGAATCAGCAATATGTGTAGTTTGTGTAGTACACGCGTATAGAGCTGGATTCTCTTATGATGATTTAGTGTTGTACGCGACACTGCTGGATGGATTTACTGCCGTATGAACGGATTATGTGGGCGAGAGCAAACACGGGGCAGCGGACGCCGTATTGTGATTTACTGGCAACTTTTGATTCGCGGCTTTATTGCTTCTATGTTACAGAGGGATGAATTAAAATTGCATTGTGGAAATTCACCTGAATTTTGTTTTGAGTTCAGCGCAATAAATACTAATAAAATGGTTATGAAATACGAACTTCAGGAAGTAGAGCTTGACAAAACAAATGAAAACTTATGTAAACATTGGATACCAATCAGTTTTGTTTAAACGCGGAATGAATATGAACAATACGTAATTTACATCCAATCCCATATGGTAAAACTAACTCTAGGTTATCATTGAGAGAGGATACTCTCGATAAATAAATTGCAATTACGGCAACGCAATCTCGTCGGTACATTTGTTTGTTAATAAACCTGGCAATACTTCGAATGTTACCCTACAAATAATTTTTCTGTGCGTCCGAGATAAATAAGACAAACGATAAATCATAGCCGCCCATTTCCTCACGAGATACAAAACAACGGGCGGGGAGGCCGGGGAATTATGACAAATCATGCATTAAACATAGGGAATAAATGTTTTCTTATCACGTACCTATTCTTGTTTTGATATTAGTTTTCCTTTATCTTTATTGACACAGGTTTCGGGAGGGAACATTTTATTGGTGGTGTATCGTGACGCGCTGACTAAACAACGTTGACTCTGTTATTTACAGACTACTTCGGATTGTTCATGGACGTTATATTTTTCTTGAAGGACCAATATTTTCTTATGTGATATTTGGAATATTTTTTGATTGTACAAGATGTATTGTATGACGTATCTCTTTGTTAGAGTGTCGAGACAGTTTCACATAAATAATTCCCGTTTATACGAGTATATCCCTTGTGATCCAAGTAAGTCGAAAGTCCATGTTTCTCGAAGTGCATTCAGTTGTATAAATCTGGTAGGTAGGTAGTCTTTGTTTCCTAAGAATTAAGTTGTGAATGAAACAGTAACGTCTCGACATAAAACTCTAGACTGCAAATCTGGTATATTTATTTCGAATGCCGGTAAAATCTCGGCGCATCCTCGGCTCAGCGGCGAAATTTGCATTTAAGTACAATACACACTGAAGCAGAACTTTGTTAAGTTAAAGTAAGATAAAAGGCTAGCTTTGTCTTCATTTGTGATGGTTTTATTAATTTCATTCTATAAGCTTTACTATGTTAACTAGATAGGTAGATAGATGCTCAAGTCTCAAGATCGTAAAAACAGTAATTAGTTAATATTTTAGGGTAACCATTTCCCGTTAAATATAAACAACACCCAACTTGAAAATTGAACTCGGCTTTTCATTTCAGTAAAATCAATCTAAAAAGGAAAAAATCCAGTTCAAAAGTCTCAATCCTTTCATATATTGTATCCAAGTCCTAACATCGTCTGAGATTTAAGTCGGTCTTCAGACAACGCGGCGCTGCGGTTTCTTTACTTAAGTCTAACCTAAGTTACGCGGCTACGCCCAACTTGGGTTACCAAAGCTCCTGAATACCAACTCCTTTTCAGGTGACTTTGTTGTCTTTCAGCCGTTTAAAATTTTCGCAACAGGATTTCGGCGAACTCGCGGATTTAAAGTTTTGTTTCGAATGTGAATTCGGAATAAGATACGTATATTTTGAATAAATTTATGTTTGTTTGTTAGTCGTTATACCGTTTTGTTGTTTCGAAGTCGTATTCAAATTTCGAATGATATAACGAAGTTAATGAAGAATTTGAATTCACGTAATGATTTGTATTCCTTACATAGACCGTTGGCAAAATTAAAAATAATTGGTCCTTTTTAGGAACAAAATGGAATCACTTTAAGATCTTGAAAAAATAAATCATACCTACAATAATTCAGAACCTAGATTAAACCAACAACATTAAATTAAATCCAAAACAACTGACTGAAAGAACCAGAACTCCATATATAAGTGCAGAAAAATTATACCAATTTGCAGAAGCACATTACTTTGCGATTCTCAAAGAATCATAACAGAAACGGGGGGCATTACAGTGTAATGACTAGTTTTATAAGCGGGTACAATGATGGGCTGTGTCAACAGTTGTATCTCGTAATGGATCGAGGTACGGACCTATCAATTTAATATACCTCACAGCGACTCCACGATTTTATTTCAAGTGCTAGTTAGTTTATTGCGTTCATTGAATGGCGTACTGTTTGCAGATAAATCTGGAGTAGACGGTTTCGATTCGATTTAGTATTGAGGATAAGATCTATGTGAATGGTTTTATTGATTAAAATGTAGATTGTAAAGTATGTAGGTATAGGTATTGACAAATCCTTTACAATTTAATTGAAGTCTAGATTTTTCTGTAACTAATAATTACCTACTTACATAAATACATAGGTACATTAATTCGATGTCAAAGAGTATTTTGCCCTTTTGTATGAAATTAAAGAGATAAATTCACTAATATGATGATGATGACCAATCAAAATACATACATAAACACCTGAAAAGTCTGTCTATAATTCTGAAAACCAGATTTTTGATTATTTCCATCCAATATCCTGTCTGAAGAATAAACAACGCCATCTTTTGACGGTGTTAGATCTGACAAGTTTTGAAAGTACTTCTTTATTGAAACCAACTGCTTTTCTGTCATTACAATTGTAAATCACTATAATAACATAATATCTGTTAGATTACTATCACTATGATTTGCTTTTACACGCTAAATGGCAAATTGTCAGTTCATTTCATCAGACACTTTAATACTACCATCTAAGAAAGTTCCATCAACCTTAATGCTTCAAGTTAAAGTCTAAATTACGTTGGCTGAATGCTATAACTCTTGGCTAATCTAAGTATCTTGTGGTCTACCAGCAAAGTTGTTCGAACATCTATAAAGTTTTGCGGCAAACCGCCAAACGCGACACTTTTTTGCAAGCAAAGAATTCTCTTATTATGGCGAATGACCATTACGTGCGGTTTCTTAAGTAAATAATGTTGATCTCAACTTCAATTAACGAAGTTTTTCTTCTAAAAAGGATGTAGGTAGGGTAGGTGTTATTTACATGAACCTTATGTGGAAATTCGAAGAACTATAAATAAATAAACTTCATGCGATCTTGATACTTTGATATTAATATCTGTCGTTTTTATTGTAGCTATAAATTAAGTTTACAACAAAAACACGAATGTTTTGGCTTAAAATGTCAAAATATAAATCAAATGTCTTATCTCTCAGTAGTCGGTGCTCGCTATAATTTTACACCTCGGGAACAAAACGTCAATTTCTCAAAACGTCCCGTGAAATCAAAAGATTAGTCTTTTTTCTACATTTTTTATTTCGAATACAAAGAGAATGATGTTTTTCAAAGCTGTGAAATGGCTTGGAATATTAGTTTGCAATTCCTCAGAGGAAATGATTCTTCATTTAGTCCGTGATCAATGTGATCATAAGACAAGGCGCACACTAGAGAAAGCCAGCTGCAATATATCAAAGTTTGACAGCTACAAGCTCGGAGCAATATGGCGACCACGCCACCCAATGAGGCACTGCCCCGTCACGCGGCGCGCTCCGCTCCTAACTTGGATACATTCATCACGACTGATTTATCGGGGAAGGAGTGACACATTTTATATTCTATTTTCGAAAACTCTAACGAGTTTTTCAAAATGGTCTCCGTTTGAGAGATCGCAACAGCTGCATCTTGTTAGCGTTGGTTTCAGAGGCTCGCTTTGTGTTAAAATTATTTGCGTCAATGGATTCGTGTAGTTTCGGCTTGTACAAGTGGCTTGCTACATGCCCCCTTGTTAAGTAATATAGATAGAGACATTATTGATGTTCATGTATTGTGAAAATTATACGCTGCATGACCTTAATAACAATCTATTATTGATTTATTGAGTCATTTATTTTGAGTAACAACTGATGTATTCATCATCTTAATGTGCGTCGCGTCGTCCGCCCATTCAAAACGTCACATAAATGTCTTTGAAGCACATCGGTGTTTTAAGTGCTCTCTAAAATTGATTTTTAAATAACAAATGCCGGCCTCCCCTTGGTAAAGAAATAGTCTGAGGCTTCCACATGTCACATATGTCAGGGTTTGGCCTAATCCTCTCGGGACGTCCAATTTTTATTGCGTTCAACCCTGATGGACGGCCTAATATCGGCACGATATATCGAAAAGTGATATAGAAAGGGGTCAAACATTGTTCATGGGTAGTTTTACATAGAGCTTTAGACTTTATGATTGCAATTTTAATGTTCTGAAGGGAGAAAATTGTATGATAAATTTCCGTACGCACGTCTTCCGAGAACAAAATTAAAGGGCAGTAGGTATAATTAGGTACAAGGCTCGATTTTAAACGGGTTCCGTGATTTCGACACGACTATCGTGATTTCGATCTTGAACACCATCGTTGATAATTTACGTTTGCAGGGGCATTTCGAAATTATCATCTAGGGGCACGGAAAAAAATCAGGTTGGCGACGCCATTTTGGTTAATTTTCTCGGTAAACGCCTTGAGAGCATCATATCTTGAGTGCCATGTAGGCACTCCTCGCAATTACTTTAATAGCTATCTTCGATATTAAATACATACGGGTACCGGATTGCCTCTGCTCCTTTTATAAATACCTACCTACCAGTACAATATGTATATGAGGTATTAACCGATAATATGCAGCCCTGAATATTTTAGCATGCTCTTAGTATATAAAGGGTTTCAATTTACATATAAGACCGGTGATAAATCTAAATATTCACCTAAGTTGTTTAAAAACTCCGACTTTTGCAGCCAATTTTCCACTGAAACTGAAACATAATACGAGATAGCACAAGAATCCGTAACTGATTAAGGCGTGCAGTAATACGCCTCTTTCCGCACAGTTGTTTAATCACATAGAATTTGCTCAGCGCATTGAAAACTAAATGATATTAGCCTTTAATTAAATATAGCTGAGTTAAGGCAAATAGCAATCGTAGATAACCTGTTACTAGTACCTAGGTATTGCAATTATTATGAGTTTAATTACATTATGTTTTGGTTTCAAGCCCATGTAGCTTGTTAAAAGGTTATTTGTTTGTTGTATTTAATGAGATGAAAAATCAATTTTCTTGGTGGTGTGTGGTCTTTAAATTGGATCTACCTTATGTAGGTACACCTACATATTTATTTACTAGTCGTCTTTTGAATGCTGTGACTAATGACTACTGAATAATGATGCATATACCTAACCAAGAAGTATTTTCCATATACGTAACAAATAATGCACCTCCTTCAAATAATATTGGTCCTTCTAGCCGTGAAGTTTTGGAAGGAAAGATCAAAAATTTTCCACACAAAAAAATTGTGAAACGGTAATATTTATTAATGAAGTTACTTTATCATACAAACAGGAAATGGTCAGCTTTCAACCAAAGCGGTCTGGCATAGGGCCTGTCAGCGTTATGTAAATATAAAGGTACTGCTATAACTCAGCGGTCATCAACCCGAGAGCATATAGTGGTAAAATGGTGACTCTAGGAACTTAAAGCGTTTCATATACTTATGCATTATGAGCCTTTTTGCAAAAGGCGATTCGTTATGAAGGAAAGGTTATGCAAAATGCTGAAATAAAAATATTTTTGTAGGTACTTATTACCAACTAGGTATGTAGTAGTCGTAGATACTTATAGGTAC
This sequence comes from Mamestra configurata, assembly GCA_002192655.3. Lineage (NCBI taxonomy): Eukaryota > Metazoa > Arthropoda > Insecta > Lepidoptera > Noctuidae > Mamestra > Mamestra configurata. Next base: position 736,191 of record NDFZ01005408.1, read on the forward strand.
ATAGCAGTGGGTTCGAGGTCCATTTACTTCTGGTAAATAAAACAATAAATACCTTTAATTTCGTCTGTAAAAAAGTACATCCTCATTGCAACAATAGATTACAATCTCAATCGGTAGTTTCCCCAAAATGATTAATAATTTAATTTTTATTAACTATTTGGTTTCGCTGACCTTACCAACCCTTATACGCAATCTCACATAACCGATTTAAATTGATTCCGTTATGCGGTCGGCCGAGTACTGATTACATAAAAAGTTGCCGTACTGCCGGTAGGGACTCAGTTTGTTTCATTTTCAACCTTTGAGTCAATTAAGCTTTGCCAATTTAAGAGTGCGCGTACTCTTACACCGACCACTAATGTATTATTCATATTGTGTTTTTGAGATAACAAGCAAGCTCTCAAGTCGATACACATCTAGTGAGCTGATTGGAAGTCGGCACCACAGATGGCGGGAAAGCAGCGGCATCTTGGAAACTACATTAAAATTACCCGGCGATGTTGGCATCGTTAGGATCTGTATATTATTCCGCCTTTACGAGAAATTTAAAGGCAATGATTCAGAGCGAATTAATTCTTCAGACGTCCCTGTCTAGGATTCGAGCCAATGTGAATTAAAGCTTTTACATACGATGTTTCAATCAATGAATCACACATCCAAGATTTTTATTTCTTATTAGCTGCAGTACCTACTTAAGATCTTAGTAACTTAATAATGCTCCGGCTATTAAAGCAACAAATCGCTGTTATAAAACACTCTAACTAAATAACCATTCCACATTTAATTGCGCTGCGGACCCTACAGCAGTGCTTTAATTACACCGCGTATTGATACAGTAATTCATGTGAGCTTTTATTTTAACCAATAATTCACTGGGTATAGATATAAAAGGAGGCAGCCAATGTGTTGTGGCGCGGTGTTTATATACTTCGTAATCGGTCAGTTGATTCTGAGACCACCCAGGTGGGAGCAGCTACGGCGCGTCCTCTACCATCTACATACGCAAATGCGCACACATACACACATATGCACAGTTACGTATCGCTTCAGCCTCCCCACCATTGCCAAAACATTTTTCTCGTATCAATTTTGTAATTTGCCTCTCAAGTTACCAATTTGAGTGATTATGTTTCGTCGAGCCCGTTGGCTGCGAATATGTAATAAGGAAACTCACTAAAATAAGCGGTCGCGATTATTTAAAATCGCTCGGATCGCGGGTAATGAGATGATAATGTATTAAAAAAATGCGTTGAACACGTTTTTGGGTTATGCATTCCATTATGGCGTCATGTTGTTCAGAAAACGGAGTAAGTTATATACAGAAAAGGTATAGACGGGTTTGTTCGGATGCATATCATAAAATTATTGAAAAATTATAGTGATACGATGATTTTTAGTATAAAGCTTTTTAAGAGGGATGTGTAAAGATAATCGCTGTATAATGCCTATTTGCAAAATTCCACTATATTTGCATATAAAGCTTAGCTTCAACAAAATATACATGTACTAAACTCCCACCGATTTTCAGAGCTTTATTGCGGTCTTAAACTTTGAGTACATCGCATGTTTATGATTAAAACATAATATAGCAGCAATTATGCGACTTAGACAGACTGTTATAAAGTAAAAATTATATAGGTTCTGTTTATGTAATAGGGCCAGAGTGTCTCAGGCAAACCCAGCCCCGTCTCGACAAGTCCTAGACACATTTATTGACTTGTAGAACATGTTATGCGCAGTCGAACATACCATGTTATCTTAATTTGACTCATTAGACTTCGAGCGCAAATATCTACTTTACATAATTTTATCGAAGAAAATTGTGCGCGTGGGCATACTCGCCGACGTGATCCGTTTTAATGTCGCCCTTCCATTGAAATATGCTAAACAATGGTCCCGTTCCATCGTGAACCCATCCGTCTTAGCTGAAACTATAAAACACCCTTTACAGTTACGTTCAAAGCTAAAAAAAAAGTTAAAAGCCATTGTTTTTGTCATTAAAAACCGTTTACGATCCCACAAGTGTAAATAACCGCTTCCCGCGTTGTCAACCGCGCGCCACATGTTCGCCGGTATCGGAAAAAATACTCAAAAGCGACCGATCTGCTACAACAACAACTAGTAAATCACGCTGAAAAGTTTTACGAATTAGGAACAATTAAAACATCGAAGCAAACAACAGTTGTTGCGAATGTCCTCCGCAACTGCGGGACCATTGTGAGTTACGAGCGGTTTACAACCTTATAGATCTTACTCCGAAATTCTTTACGACTAATATAACTTGCGCAATCCTTTTGTCGCCCGATGGGGAGAGGGGGGCAACTTGGACAAGTTTCTTTTGTTTGCGACACGTGTTGCAGAACGGGTTGTGCCCGACACTTGTAAGGGAATCTTGGGAACGGTTACGAGTCGATTTCCTTGGAAGCGTTCATTGTCTTTTTCTTATGAACTTGCATTTTTGGGAGTCAGATTATATTGTAATTTTCTCTGGTTGTTTTTCAACGAAAAATGTTGTGTTTTAATGCGCTGCGCCTTTCCGAAACACAAATTCGTTTAACCTGTTTTGAATCGACCGCCCCGGGCCACTCTCGCATGCAATCAAGATCGGATTGAGATCACACAGTTATAGCTTTATTATTGTCGTTTGTACATTCATTTTGTGCCTCCAATGTTGGTTATTTTGCTGGAAACCTCAAATTTCATCACTTTTCTTTATGGTCACCGAGCTTTAATTGGCAGTTTCGGGTAGCGGTGCTTAAATATGCTCCATAATGAGTAAAATTCTGGTAGGTCCATTTTTTATTTACCTCATGAGCATGAACCGTAACCTTTGGGGTCCGTTTGTACCGCCTCGCGTTCCGGAACCCGAAATACGTCTGCGCAGATGATATTTTTCAGAATTGGTGCATAACGGAAACGGCTCGTCATTATATACCTATTAAGGCTTGTGTGTGACACTACACTTATTTTTTGCTAGGCCACAAACTCCGCCTTTTGCCTTAATGAAGCCATTTCTGTCATGTTTATTGCTTTTACGACGTACTCCGGATTTTGAGGAGAATTTACAAGGCGAAAATTGACACTGAAATTATGGTAGCCCTAATTAGTTGGCACACGTGCGATGTCGGTGATGTTTTCGTGTTTTTTATTCGAGGGGGGAAGTAAAACAACATAGATTTCCGCAGATTATGTCTTGTTTATTTACTTAGGTGACGTATTTATGGCCGTAAATAACATTCTTTTTGTGGAAGGCTTTTCTCACGGGGTTACTTTTATTTGCTTTGAGACTCTAAAATGTTTGCTTACTCGGTATGTTCTGCTCATATGTTTTCCAACCATTCGGGTATGATTAAATAAAATGAAAACTCTTTCACATCCTTCCACATTGCCAGATATCGTCTGCCAATACTTAATCTTCATCACTCCAAACTGACCTTCATTCGAAACATTGACGTGGGTATACAATGTAGTATACTGTATAGATAGGTACTTTGTATGTATGTATATAGAGTGAAAGCTCCGAATTAACATGCAAGCCTGATCTGCGTCGAGTAATGAGTCTTAATACTCTTAATGCATTTGCTTATCTGAGCTCTGATACATTTGTCATGATGAATATTTTTTGGGTTAATCAATGCAGTGAATGAAGGCTCAATTTGCCCTGCTTAAAAAAATATTTTCAGGATGTTTATTTTTAATCCACCCACCTGTATAAGTGGTAGCATAAAAATAATTTTACATATTGAATGAAAGGCACTGTACAGCACGCCTTTTCTAAAAATATAAATGGTCACTTTAGTCAATATTTTTTTTGGAAAATCCTAAAGATTTTTTTTGTCACTTCCGTGTTCCTGCTAAAATAGCTCGCTTTACAGCATAAATAAATAAAGATAAAGCAAAATAAAGCTTAAAGCAGTATCGTTCTAAGCAATCATGTACTCTAGTGGTTAGGTAGCCACAGAATAGATGTCGAGATTGCCTGCTTAACAAACACTACGCAGAATCTCTGGTTATATCTTTCATTCTACAGATAGCTAGCCCATTGTGTTCAAGGAATTTTGCATTTACTTAGTTTACCTTGGACTTTACACAGGAAACTCTGGACAAGGAGTTCTTGGACGTTACCTACAAAGTTTTTGAGTCACCGTTTAGTCTTTTTTTGTTTGGTCACTGGCACTTAAAATGCATTGATATCAAATGTCGATATAGAATTCGAGGATCCAACACGCTAAGCTTAGGAGTGGGATTCCCTCCTGCCAGGGTTGCGGAATTTGTTCAAAAGATTCACCGCGGCCCTGGAACGCAAAGGGCTTTAGAAGGAACACGGATGGGTTTTAGTCAGTAAGAGTCTGATACGCCCTTCCGCTCCACCCAGAGCGGAAAAAGTCATTTGATGACTTCCCATCCTTAAAAAAAAAAAAAAAAAGGAGTGGGATTCCCTGTAGGAGTCTGTTTTTGTTGGTAGCTATTATAGTCTTTCAGTTAAAAGGTCAGATTTCAGTTAATAAGGAACTCGTGGCTAAGAATAACATATCTTCAAGGTTAAGCAACGCTTACCAAAGTTGGTCTGTGGATGGGTGACCATCTTAACATACCGAGACTCCTACGTGCCTCGGAAAGCACG
>NDFZ01005409.1:0-81450 GCA_002192655.3 Mamestra configurata
TTTTGCTTGGATGTGATCTAGAAATAAGAAAAAAGTGAAGTTTTATGCTATTTTAACTTTTTTCAACGATTCAAAATATTATTTTCCTTTTGGAGAGAACTGTATATAGGTTCAAATACTGCTATAGACCAGAAAAAGGATACAGTACTAAAGATGAAAACTGACGAAAGAAAAAAGAGCTAGACTGTACGTCCATGACCCTGCCCTAGGTTAATGCGAGAGTAGTATTACAGAATGCAATGTCAACGATGCTATTGGGATCATCTTCACTATTCGCGAGATGATATCTTGAATACCTTGATAACCAACACCTGCTTCTTTATTATTTCAGTATTCAGAATAACGATAATGTGCTCGACGATGGAGCACGCTTGCCAATAAATCTTGGCTTAAAACCCTCAGTGTAAAGCCATTAGGAAACAGACTCCGACAGGCTGCAAATCCTTAGACTATGCTTTAGAGCATTTTCAGTTATGATCTCAGCGCCTTGTTTCCTTTGCTGAGCAATGTTGCTGGAAATTGTAATAGCAATATACCCACATACGCTCTTGCTATGTTCGAAACGCAGGCTTCGTAGCATTTTTGTTTCCGAAAAGCATGCGTAGTTCATTAAAATCGAACTGTTATCGTATGTTTTAATGCATTTAAAAAACAACCTCATTGAGAAGCAAGTAAATTCTCATTTAAAAAACACTTAAAAGTATATTCTAAGAAATCCCATTGAGATTGCTACTATCAATCAGGTACAAAGCTGTACCCAACAGTAATTCTACGTATCTGTACTAGTTTAAATGCATTCTTAATGACTGCCACGAGGCGACACTTAATGCCCTTTGTACACAGTTAGTCTTAACTTATTGTTTCGGGGTGATCTACATCTTAGATGTAGTTCATGAATAGGGCACACTAATTAACATACATATGCCAGTAATTACTATTCTCCATAGGTTTAGCTCTTTCCCAACCAGAGTTTGGGTCGGCGTCCAGACTAACTGGGTGCAGCCGAATACCAGTATTTTACATGGAGTTCCTGCCTCCTCAACTCAATCAGAGGGTAACAAGACTAGTGTCAAATTTTCTGACTCTCCCGTTGCGATTGTCAAAGATCTACAAATGACAGCCGGACCGAATGTCACTCAGCTATACTGTAGATTACTATCATTCAAAAAAAATCTGAATTGTGGTAAATGATAAATGATATTTATTTTGCAAGTAGGTTAAACATAACAATTTTTTCACGTCAATCTTTTTTGGCCATTTTAAGCTAGATGAGGCCGGTGTTTCTTAGTTGAGTACCCTGAGAAGAAACACCGAAACAAACTCAGAGGTCAAAGTCTCTTTTAAGTGCCACCACACAGATTTGAGTGGACCTGTCCAGAGAGTGCAAGGATTTGTCAGTTATTGTGTAGCTCAAACTTAGAACTTTAAGGAACTCAATAATATAAAACAATGCCAAAGAAAGGACATTTGGGTAGGCCGCAAGTAGATTAGACTTCTAAAAATTACCTTTTACTATCAAACAAACAATATTATTAAAGATATGGGTGATTTGCTCAGCAGTACCTCATACCTCTAACAGAGGTTAACCTGAGTGTAGAAACGCTACATTCCCTAGTAAAGATATCGAGTTAATTATAATAATTTAACATTTTGTCACACTTTAGATGATTAATGATAATTGGCATCAGGATAAATGTTAACCAGTAAGAAAGATTCCTTATTAACTCTGGTTTTCCTTCGAAATGAATTCGAGATTTTTACCTTCATTAGGTACTTAATCAATTTACACAGTTTGAAAATCTATCCCACATACAAAGCTTTAATTAGTCCCCTGAATATAGATTAGGTTTTGATTTGTTTTCGAAACTGTCCAGAGATGAAGCTGACAATAATATGAAATAAATTGAAAATTATATTTGCCGGTGCGAGGTCGGTCCGTGGATGGGTGACCTTAACATACTGAGATTCCTCCGTGACTCGCAAAGCACGATAAGCTGATGATTTCGGGTGCCATTTGTAAACCTTTGAGAGCCGTTACCTGACACCAGTTTTGCCAAGGGGTAGAGCGGGGCTGGAAGTTTCCAGGGTAAGGTGTTCCGACAGCAATAACTTTGTAAGGAAAAGGATAGCATGCAAACAAAGTGCGTCTTTAAAGCGCCAGGTCATCAGTTGACGCAGCGGCGGCAGTCATTTTAGTTTCTTTGGCGACGATGGTTCAAAACATTACGTAATATTTTTCATGTTTAAACTTTTTGGTCTATCTCTGTGTATTATGGACCGCTTCAAACGTAACTTTCCTTAATTGAAGTGACATCAGTAAGGTATCTTATTTTTTAAGTATTTCTTTGATTGACTCCATAAAATTATTACCCAGTTATCGGGAGCGCTCCAAGAAAATACTGGTACTGAGCTATATCCGATTAGTCTGGAAGCCAGTACCAACATATTTGGGAAGACGCTAGGCAGATTGATTTGATTTAGGTTAATATTAAAACACTGCCTAATGCCCGGTTTCTGAGGGAACCAAACACTAACCAACCAATGGTGTTATGTCAAATAGCGTTAACGGACAGCTAAAGGACCGATAAAAAAAAGAAACTGGGCTTTAGGCGCCTACAACAATACCTACAGTATTGTTGTAGGCGCCTAAAGCCCAGTTTCTTAGCGGCGGTTACTAGCGGACCAGACTTTTAAAAATATCATTAAAATATAAAACAAGGTTTGTGATTTAACTTCGTAATATATTCGACATCTGCCTAAGAAGAGAGCTAGTATAAAAACAAAACATATTTTCACATTCCTAATTCAAATAGTCTTTTTATTTTACCAAGCGCTTCCAAAGTTCTATCTTGTCTGCCAGTGACCTGCAGCCAAGGAGGTCAGCCTGACAATACTTTCAGCAACACGCAGAAACCAAAAATAAAACAAAAGCTGTAAGACGAAATGTGCATCAGTACCAATAATAATACCTACCTAATAATTTAAGTAACGATTCAGTCTTCGGCCTTGATCTCATTTATGAAATTATTTCTTCTTACTGCAGCGGCGAGTGACATTTATGAAATCAGACGCGACGGATTTTAGTCCTTTTCAAGGCTACCAACAATTGGGACGGAATTAAAAGTTTATGAATACTTGCACGAATGGAAAAAAAACAAATAAAAGGGATATCGCGTTGACTGTATAAGAATAAAAGCAGGACAAAGCGTTCCGAATGAATACGATTTTTAGGGTTCCGTACCAGAAGGGTAACCAACGGAACCCTATTACTAAGCCTCCGCTGTCTGTCCATTCGTCCGTCCATCCGTCTATCAGCGGGTTATGTCTCAAGAACCGTGACGTAGACAATTGAACAGAGAGTGTGTGTTTCTATAGACGCAATAACAACAAATAAAAAAAAAATTATAGCTCAGGTTCCCATACAATCAACGTGTTTTTTTTTCGGTTTATGCTATGGAACCCTTCGTGTGAGAGTTCGACTCGTCGGCTAAGTGTGAGTTTTATGCGCGCAGTCAGCTGACATTACTGGAAACCCTACATTGGTTCCTATTTGTCTTACCATCGTTTTTCCAACCAATTTCTGGAATTGTTGGAAAGAAAAAGTGAACGTTTACGTTAAAGCGATCGTATTAGTTTAAAAACTCGCACTAAGGCCACTGAAATCGGATCCATGGACCCCACACTCTGCAGTCACACTTGCCTTGAACTTATGTTTATGTTAGTTTATGATGGTGGGTAGTTCAAAAGTTTCATCAGATATCATTAGACTTTTCCAAGCAACCCAGTTTGGAAAAGTCTAATGATATCTGATGAAACTTTTGCTTTGCTAATCAGATGCAGCTACGTTTTAAATTTTAAATAGTCGGTAACTTTGAATGCTTCCTATTGAACCAAATGTATTAGTTAAGTCATTAAATATGGAATTTTCGTAATAAAAAATATTATAACATTCGAATTCAAGTAGCAATACCTATTAACAATCCCAGGGCCAATTCTACAATTTTCTAAGCAACGTTTGCATTCGCATAGCCGTATTACTATTAAAACCTTTATTCCATAAATTATATTATGAATACCTTTACGAGACGTAAATCAACATACACCCTTATGCATTTAAAGTGTTCTACTTCTTTATTAATGTTCATGTTGGGCGTATAAACGGATACATCCTTATGCCACTAAACTTTGCAACTGAATGAATGTATGGATCATCATAGCTTACACCTTTTTGCTAGTAAAATGTTGTTTCTCACAAATAATACATAAAGTCCAATATACTCGTGAGACATTCTAACTGTAAAATAGCATTACCTTTTAATTTTACGTCATCAACTTAGTCAAAATTATTCGGTCGCACCTAGTTTGGGTCTGAAGATACTTCGGATATTTTCAGATTGTTTCGTAGTTAGACATCGTCGCGTCGCGCGGATAGTTCTGGAGAGTTGGGAGGCGAACGAATTGTTTATCTAGCTCTTTCACCATTGCCATTATGCGTGTCAAAGTGAAATAGTAAATAATGCACTGTGATATGACTTGCCAGTGACTTTCCGACTGACACTCGAGACCTGCTTTCGGACCAAGATCCTTAACTTCGGAGCTAAACGGATTGACTGTGGTGTCGAAGATTACGGGTGGTACAGTTAGGCCATCAAGCTATGATAGCCTGACACTTTATAGAATTTGATACGTCAGCGTAGGGACGACTGAAGCTCAGTAGTTATAAGGTTAATAAAAATAGAGATAAAATACTGCTTAGAGAGATGCCAGATGACTCTTCGTGCCTTGGCATTCCAATTGGACGAAGATTACCCAGCACGAACTGACTGCAGACGACCCCAAAGATAAGAGGATACCGTTCCAGCATCTGGTTAGAGACCATAGGATATAACGCTACCGGCGTTTAAAAAAATGGTGAAGGAGCTTTATTTTTCAGTCAAATTTTTCCACTCCTTTCTCAATTAAATATTTGAAATGTCTTAGTTTATTCATTTTTATTCTAATTGTGTATTTTATATTATTATGTCTAATTATTTTTATTTAGAACGTTGGTACACTAACAGCTCTAAATATATCTCCTTTCGTTCAGTCCATCTCCTCATCCAAAGGTTGTCTATAAAAAAATATATCGCACAAGGTAAGAGATTACCTTGTGCGATTGAAGACCGCCCATTGTACACTTGTTTTTTTTTTCTTGTTCTTATGGGTGTACAATAAAGTATATAATAATAATAATAGACTGAAATGGGCTGATGAGGAAATTGTGGTAAATAAAAATGGATAACTGTTAATGAATAGAGGCCTCGACTCTTTCAACAGAAACGGAAGGATGAAAATTGGACGAGCGTGATTAAAAAGAGTGGGATTGCGAATCGTATCAGGGGATGAACGGTGAACATGACCTTAACGCCACAGGAAAGGACAGCACCACAGTGAGGAGAAAAGTTAACGTGTTGTGATATAGCAGCAAGAACATATTCCGAAGCATTTAGTTTGACTATCTATAAGGTCAGTGGAGAAATAATGGTTTACATCGTTCAAGCCAATATTGCACCAATACTGTGTTTTGTTGGATATCTGGAGTGCCAAGGAATTCCCAGGTATCGGCAGAAGTAGAAGAAGTGATGGTACTAAGAATGCAGCGGCGTTTAGCGTTGCGGATCATCTGGTTAAATCGAGGTTAGCTGTCTTGAAGAGTGTCCAATTATCCTTTAAGCGATCCTCTTTAAATTTCCGGAACGCGCGGTCCCTCTGTCGCAATGCTATACAAATCCCCTATTCATCCAGGGTGCAGGTGGACGCTTAAACTTTCCCTACAGGAAAGTAGAATGTGTATTGTATAGTCTGCTTACTACATTGTTCAAGACGCAAACTTTGACATCAATATTAGCAGCTGCCTTCAGGATTTTATATAATATATATACACCAAGAATATACTGACCATTAAGCTTCATTTCAATAAAAAATTACAGTCAGAGAGAGAGAGAGAGCACAGAGTCCAATGATAAGATAATGCACGCAAAGTCTATCAGAAACTATATTATTTCAGGCATAAAGAAAACTAAAATTAAAAATTGAATTTAACATTCATATTAGTTTAGTTATTAAAAAGAAAAAGATAAAAAATTTCACCATAAATAAGTTTCAAAAACTGTTCAAAATCGTAGTCTTAATAACAAATACTGGCAAAAATCTTATCAACTTAATTTTGCTGTCCTGAACCAAAAAAAGTTTACCTATAACCTTTTTTGTTTTCAGAAAAAACTTTTTCTAGATCCGGCCTTATGCTTTTCATGTCAGATTTTCTCTTAGATACATCTACCTACGTGTGTTGGCATTTCTTACTTAATCGAGAATTTGCATTCATATCGACATTCCATAGGTACCGAACCCACCGGATTGACGACTAAATTAATAGTCCTGTGTTTATTTTGGATGCTCATGATCCAAGTATTTAAAACCATAATATCACAAATATTTATGTTACAAAAAAAAGCTGTTTCCTTCTTTTGTTGGGTAGCATAAATAAAATGTAGTCCACAGCAGATTCTTTTCTCATATTTCAGGGTTCACCCGTTATAAAAGTTGTATGAGTACTTTTGTCCTCTAAAGACTCAATGTATTAAAAATTATCCAGTATACAAAGGGTGCTTCCGTAAGATCTCACCATATCTGTTTAGCATCAGTAATAGGTAAAATCAATATATATTAAAACTCTTCCGTTACTGCGTGACTGACAGACAACGCACAGCCGAAACAACTGGTCGTAGAAAGCTGAAATTTGGCATATAGGTTTCTTGGAGAGTGTAGGGTAGGTTCCTTCGATAGTGTAGGGGAGCACTAAGAGAGGATTGCCCGAAATTCTTACGGGAACGGGAAAAACGGGATATGCGCGTATGAAGTCGCGGGAAAAGGCTAGTATTTTTTACCTATGTCATCAAAACAGCCTAACTAAAATAGCACTGAGCTGAATACGTCTGCCGCATGTCTAACGGTTCATGCGCTACATCATCGACAAAGTGGGTCTCAAAAAATGTCCGGTGACATTGCGAAAGATCCTGGTGAAGACAGCGAGATGAGCTTGACGCATATTGACGGGATTGCTGCACACTCGCCCAAAGCTGGGAGGAATCGAAGGAAGACCTGCAGTGGGACAGATTTGGTTAGTTGAGCAGATTTGGCTAAAAATAAATAATTATGAATCAAATGGCCAGCGAAAACCCCTTTAATCACTTTACTTAGCACGTTAGGCACCCTGTGTTAGTAACCAGCATGGTATTATTTTACACTTCAATATTTAGGCACCTGTGAAAAGAGTAACTGGAAATATTTTAGGGATTCTGTGTGGACTAATAGGAGGGCAACAAAAGCAAAAATTGGTACCCTTCAAAATAATGTTTTGTGCAGATTCGTACCTATATTTATTTACCTTGTTATTCAACCAAGAAGTACTAACACTGAAAATGTAACAAGAATACATAGAAAAACGGGGAATAAGAGGGGCTACTAAAAGTTCCCCCCTCCTACAAGGAAAAGATAGTGAAGATTAAATGTTACAAGATATAGCTTTTTGAAAGACAAGTCTTGTTTCTGCCAGTATGGGAGTCCCACTAATAAATTCATCTGTAAGTGTGGTCGCAATGTTTTACTATTTTTCCTATAGATACCTACCATGAGTATATACCACAACCTACTAGAGATGTTCCAAGGTACTCAAAACATTTTCAGAATATTACTTGTAGTTTGAGACTGCAGGGTTATTATAAAAAGGGAATAAATATTATGACCACCAGAAAATACTTCGATACCCTAAGCTCATTTACCAAAAATATATACTTAACACCAAAAAAATTAAGCCTAAAAAAATAATAGTTCTAGCTGTTTTATTCACGACTGTAGTTCAAATTGTATTTGGGGACCAAATATAGTAAATGATCACCAAATTTTTGCGAGCAAATTTCTTCTTTAAACAAAATGTGTAGGTTAGGTTAGGTTAAAACTGTGACCTACGCACGAGCCGAGCGAGCGAAGCGAGCGGTGCCGCGGCAGCAGCCGGCGAGTGGCAGAAACGACTTGCATTAATAGAAAAAAAAAATTGTTTTTTGTAGGTTTGGTTATAATTTTATATTAAACTGCGGTTTTAATTTTGGTGATCATTTACTATTTTTGGGTCAATTATAATTTGTTTGGAGTCATTTGTTTTAATAGGATAGCAAGATGTACAAACTTTGGTTATAGTTTTAAATTAAAATGCGGTTTTATATTCTGGTGATCATTTACTATTATTGCCTGTGATATTTTACTAAATCAGGTGATCAGTTAAACATAAGCCTAATTAAACAATACATTTATACAATGTATAATTTTATAATAACCCTACAGTCTCAACACAAAATTTCTGGAGCCTGGACACTAGTAGAGTGACCACTTTTTTACGCGATCAGTTTTTATTTTTATTAAATAATTCCATGTTGTCATCCTAAGGTACAAAATACAAAAGAATAAAATATTATCATTAAAAACGGTTCCATTTAATACTAATCATAATTTTTTACTCAGTTACCTACTCTACTCGTATTGTAAAATAAACACTGTTTTAGTCGTGTTTTATTCTTTATCTCTATTTTTACTATGGGAAAAGTTAACTTTAAATTATGTAAATAAGGCAATACAGAAAATGACAAAAATGAGATTTATTCATGGGAGAAACCTTGCTGATAGCCATCTAACATATTATGAGAAAAGTGTCGGTCACGCTGACAACATTGAAGCGACGTTTAGTTTAAAAATTTCTTTATAAGCTGCCCAAATAGTCGGCTTAGCACAATATAACTCTCGCCGAGATGGTTATTGAATCATAAAAAGGTGAACAACCTTCCTTACGCATTACGCCACCACTACGCTGACAATATCTGTGACTAGATAAGTCAATACATTTCTTAATGGGACTGACACTGAGGATTTTACTAATACTATGGCACTTGTTGGTTGTATTTATTAATAAATCAATAAGATTTTTTTCATACGAGTGGTGTTTGCACTGCCGTTACGATTATACTAATTGCTATTTAAGCGTCAGAATCGCGAAGCTATCGAAACAATGTTGGCCGATGCGTAACTCAAGGTACAGCAAGATAAATGAGCTACATATTTATTAAAAGTGGTGTCGTCGACAGTGAGACCTGTGTTATCGTATCGGGCGAGATGCGAGCGACTCGTATGCGCCGACGCTCTCTCATATCGCGCTTAATTTTACAACCTGACATTTACTGCTCAGGTTTTTGGGAACTACAGACGAATAACCACGGATTAAACGTATAGTCACCTTCGGGTGTCGGTGGCGTACAGTGCAGTGTGTGATATAAGCCGTGGGCCGCAGAACTTTTACTGACTCTCACTTTTGTGGCGCCAAGCGAACATGATTACGAGCACTGAAAATATTAACAGTGTCAACGAGCTCACCAGATCAAATATTCGTCTCACAGGCTCCCAGCATTGTACGACATGGAAGGAACAATCCAAAAAGACCATAAAATACGTCAAGAGTATTTTCCGCGAGACCACCGTCGAACCTTGTTTGTTTATTTACATGTTGTGCACCGCTATATCTTCTCTAGCTGTCATGAATATGCACCTGGATAAAGCCTGCAGGGTTAATTTAAATTATGGATTGGAAATTTGCGATCGTATCGCGAGGAGAAATACGACTGGTCTGGATGAGGAAGACAAGGAAATTCAATCGTTGGTCGCTGGAGTGGTCGCGTGGAAGTTTCCTCTTCAGACGGCGATACCAGCGGTGATGGTGCTATTTGTGGGAGCCTGGAGCGATAAGTACAAAAGGAGAAAAATATGCATTTTATTTCCGTTTATTGGAGAGATTATTTGCAATATTGGGCTGTTATTTGCTACGTATTTTTTTAACGAATTATCACTGACAGCGACTGCTTTGATCGAAGCTTTGCCGGCGGCGTTCACTGGCGGCTACATCATCATATTTATGGGAATGTTCAGTTTTATGGCCGATAGAACTACGATAGAAAATAGGACATTCCGCCTGGGGCTTGTTACTATATGTGTGACGGCAGGGACTCCTACCGGGACGGCTCTGAGTGGCATATTGTTACGTGCTATGGGATATTATGGGGTGTTCTCCTTACTGTTAGCGTTGTACACTTTATCCTTCTTATATGGTGTGTTCAGACTTGAGGACGTGATGACTCCAGATGAAGTGAGGAGTTTTAATGTTCCTGAAAAGGTTAAGGAACGAAATGTGTTGAAGGACGTGTTTGAACTGGTTGGTAACACTTTGATGGTGGCTGTGAAGCCCCGTGCGTTTAGGGGCAGGACTCAGGTATTTTGTGTGTTGCTACTGTATCTACTGATGGTGGGACCTCTTTATGGTGAGTTACTATTTCTACTTTTTATTTTTACTTTTTTACTTCAAATCTATGATTTTGTTTCTTCTAAAAGTAAATATTTCATTTCCTTCATAACACTGTGGTCAAATTACTAAAGACTGTTCTTGTCACAATGAGACGTCGAAAGTGGGTCATTAACTTATTACTCCGTCTGGATTTGTTCTTGGCTCTCAGTTAATAAATTTTCGTTAAGAGTTGTGTACACACATTGGTCGGTATTGGCCCTTTTGCCATTCGTTTGTTTTTAATGGATTGCGCACGTCTTTTATAAAATGCTAAAGGGGATTTTTGTGATGATACGTGTATTTACGACATATTCTTGTTGGAAAAGGTATTTATACTAATATTATAAATGCAAAAGTAACTCTGTTTGTTATCTCCTCACGCCTTAACGGCTGATCGGATTCGGATGAAACTTAGCACACGGGTAAACCTAGAATAGAACACAATTTACCTTTTTATCCCGCGAGTATGTTCCCTTGGGACACATTTCGAATTTTGGAAGCTAGTATGTAATAAAGTAGGTATTACTCCTTTGTTTTACAATACCATTTTAAATCTAAGATCGTGGGAAATAGTGAACTAGTACTAAAGCTAGACGTCATAAACGACGCATTAGTAATATTTTATTGCTTTCACGACACTAACATTTAATGATACCGTTTTTAGTGCTTGCTACAAACGTTTCAACATTAATTTTAGCACTAAAACGTGGAACAAAAAACAAAATCATCCCGGAAGAAAAGGTACATGAAGACAAACTCAACCAATGGTTAAAATTGAAATAAAATGTTCATTTAAATCTTTATTTCGATCAATCGTTAGTTACTAGTCTTTTTTAGGTTATTGTTTTTTTATGTAACCATTGGTAAAACTAAATTTTGATCGAAAATACACATTAACGAAATTTAGGTGCCCATGATTTTTAGCCATTGCTTGAAAATTTTCCAACGACAGAAAAAAACTCGCACAATATTAATTGTCGAAAATTATCCCAAGGGAACATATTCCCGGGATATAAAGTCCTATGTCCTATCCTATGTGTTATTCCAGACTATAATCTACCACTGTGCCAAATTTCATCAAAATCCATTCAGTAGTTTTTGCGTGAAAGCGTAACAAACATCCATCCATCCATCCATACTTACAAACAAGCGCGTTTAAATATTAGTAGGATTAGTAGGATAGGTAAGCTGGTACAATTATATCGTCCAGGTATCAAACATTGTTTATCCGTCAGTTAACCATGCGCCCCGTTTTACTAGCCCACTATCTAGAAGGCAAGCCGGTAAATAACTAGAGAGCCTTGACTCCAATGCTTTCCTGTTCGCTTACTTCACATGTTCGCACAAAAAAGAAGTTAACTGCCACTTATTATTTTTATGTAGAAAACTGTGATAAGACACCTCTTTGCTGACTAATTTACGGTCTCGAAGTTATACAACAGAAATGAGTTGGTGGTTATTCTTGACAACGCAATTTTTGGCATTTAAATGAAATAGGTTTATCGTTTCAAGTCATTCCGGTTTGACAATGCTGGAATTGAGAAGATTATAGGGAACATTTATATTTTGAATAACACGTTAATTGAAAAGAAATAACCTGTTTATTCAGTTATTATTATCTACATAGGTAAATAATACTTAGTATCTACATTATATCCTTGAGATAATTTTATATACCTTGTGTCTTTTTAGGGTTTCGCACCAAAATCGTAAAACCGACAGGAATTCTGCCTGTACGTCTGTCATCCCTGCTTATTTCAAAAACTATAATTAATTTACAAAATAAATTATAAGCAACGTTTTTTACGACTCAAATTAACTAAATTTATAGAATAGAAAATAATTGTATTATTTTTGGTATTCATCTTTGTAATTGGTAAAATATTTTTCTACCAAAATACGGAACCCTAGGTGAGCGACAGACTTTTTTACCGTAAAGTTTTTTGTCTTTGTTTGTATCAGCAAATAAACTTAAAATGAAACCACTTCTTGATCATTATCCTCATTCAAAAAAACTATTAGGTAGAATTATAGTCTATTCCACTGTTTGACAACTGTGGAAAACAGTCCAAAATATTTAATATTAAAAGTAGGCTCTTGGGGATGATATTTTTGACAAAAAAAAGGTTGGAAATAAATTTAAAATTATATCGAAGACTTTTAATCGACGTAATAATGCGTCAGTCAAAAATAAAATTAACAACACAAATTAGTCGAAATGGCCAAAGATGTATATAGGAAAATTAACTTTTTAATGCAGTCTTACTCAGTTTTTGACGCTTTTTCGATGATTCTTTTTATTTAAAATCGCGAGACGAAAAAAAAACCTTTTAATACCCAAAATTTCCATGACAACATTTTTTTTACTCCTCGACATTTCCTTAAAGACAAACATCACTTTTTGGCAAAACCGTTTCATTTGTCACTCATTACCAAAAGTACGATGTTTGGAGTTACGCTTATTGTAGCAGTATTTTGTTGCTTATTTAAAATATAGCAATCCGAAACTAACTTACCGATCTCTCACAACTTCCGTTCGCCAGCATCGCGCTGATTAATTGAGAATCGTTAAAAAATATTGGTCAAGTGCAAGTGGCACTTTGTATCGAGGGCTCCGTACCCATTTAAGACTAACAATTTATAGAGCAAAAAGCTGCTGAGCGTCTATCCCACTTTTATTTTCTAGAAACTGTTATTTTATAGAGTGAACTGGCTTTTATTTTTGCAGTAGTGTCTATTTACTCTTTTTTATTTGTTTTTTTTTCTGAAAGCAATTGTGAAGTACCTTTAATATGAGACAAACACTGGTTTGTTAAGACACAGCATCGTATTTTAAAGTAAGTAGACGTTATAAAAAACACAAATAAATCAAAATTATTATAGTAACAAGAAAGTAAGCCTGGTTTTTGTTTTATAAGGGATTAGTATAAAATTTTAGTTTTCAATGTTACAAGGATCCCTAAAAAATCACAAAAACACACCCACTTTCACATGCTTCTTATGGCAACAAGTATGTTGTATAACAAAAGCGAATGAAGTGACGAATAAATAAAATTTCTCAAATGTCAAATTATTGAGAAGATGTTGCATCATTTTAAAGAATTTCACTGCGAAACAATTAATTAAATTATTAATATATTATTTTGTAACATTATTAGTCTGAACTCATAATGTTAAATAAGATTGTAAGTGATGAATGCATTTTCTTGACCAAACTGTGAATGTTCATTATTTCTCAGAAGACTAAGTGTCTTGTGTATACTAATATTATAAAGAGGAAAGATTTGTATTTTTGTAAGTAACGAATAAACTTAAAAACTACTGGACCGATTTGAAAAATGCTTTCAGCAATGTACAGCTACATTGTCAGCGAGTTACATATGTAGGCTATACTTTATGCCCGTACTCCCACGGGAACGGGAACTACGCGGGTGAAACGCGTGACGTGCGCTAGTTAAGAAATAAAATCTAGCACTACCGAAACATACCTACTAGATATTGTCATTCTATTGGAGAAACTCGAATCTAGCAACCTCATCTAGCATTCTTCTATCTGTTTTACACGACTGCCCCTGACAGTAGGAGGGTAATATTATTTCCTGAGATGCACTACAGAAAGAAAGAAAGAATAAAGAAAATTAGTTTATTTGGCACACACAGATACACACAATATATGTACAAATAAAAGGAAACTTAATTTAAAAACAATAATATTGCGTGCCCCGCGATTGCGCCAAATACATGGGTCCAGTTCAGCAAAATGCCAGACAACTAGTAGTTCCCTGACGCTGGTTTTCAACTGATCCTTATGTTAAAGTGTACGGATATGAATCAGTTTTTTTTATGGTGTTAAATATAATAATAATAACAATAATTCTTTATTATCAGGCAACTAAGGCCCATAGATAAAATACACAAATTAAACATACAATAAAATAAATTAATACACAGGTACAGTTCAGCAAAATGCCAGACAACTAGTAGTTCCCTGACGCTGGTTTTCAACTGGTCCTTATGTTAAAGTGTACGGATATGAATCAGTTTTTTTTATGGTGTTAAATATAATAATAATAACAATAATTCTTTATTATCAGGCAACTAAGGCCCATAGATAAAATACACAAATTAAACATACAATAAAATAAATTAATACACAGGTACAGGTATAGAATGATATAATATAGTAAACGATATTTATATGTATAATATTTTGGTGTCCCAATGACATATCATTCAATTATATATTTTAATCCACTACTCATTCCTTAGTCGCACAGTTACCGCAAATAAACGTAACTCACAAACCTAGTGCGTCAATAAACAGTACCAAAGACAATACTAGGTTTCCAATCACCGCAAACCACTAAAACTAAGTGCCTGATACTATTTGGCCTACTTTAGCTACATCCTTAACAGTAATATTTACGTGCGAATCACTATTACGCAGGACTCAATAGTCTGACCTAGCCTTGATAAGACCACTATTGGAGCTAGGGATGTAAACATGTTTAACATTTTCGCCACGTGCATTTGGCAGTCTCATTGGTGACACAAAGAGCGTTCGACCCTGACTGATACGAGAAGACAAGTCCCTAACTATTACAAAAGATTCAATTGACGTCATCGATGTACCTACATTAAACGTAAAAAAGTTGAAAACAACGTCATCCAAAGGCACGTCTTAATCCTCGAATCCCATGGTTTCTGTGTCAATTATTCAAGTTTGTGACAAGGAATGATCGACTATAGAATGCGATACACCCAAATGAGAAGTCGACAAAAATGAAAGTTTAAATAAATTCCTTTTTTGTTTTTTTTTTAAACTCGTTTGTGTTTACCAAATAAAATTAAAAATCTTGCGGACGGTATTCAGCCTTGGGCGATGCAGTTCATTCAATTGTTCTTATAACATGCCATACCGACTAAATACTACTTTTAATAAGAAAATATAAACGACCAATTCCTGATTTTGATAAATTGATTCCCAAAATTATTTAGATTCTAAACTAAAAATTCAAACTGAAAATTCTCATACGTAAGTTATGTCATACTTTGAAACTAAAATCATAACTCAACTTACAAAGTCAGATAGCGAGAATTTTTGCAACAAAAGTCTTAAATAGGTACAGAAAAAGCTTCATAAAGTCCATATTTATGGGATACAGAAGTTTATTGTTCTATTTTTCGCTTGTATCTATAGTAGTATCTTTAGTTCGACGCGACATTATAGCAGTAAAATCGATACTACCTGGCAAATACAGCAAGCAATAAATTTGTATTTATTTTTGTACAAGCAAGTTGCTTTACTGTTGCATTGTGTTTGCTCTCGGTATATAGGAATTTAACTTCTACGTAAATAATAATTTGCCAAAAATTAAATTATAGAATTAATCCAGATGAGCATTTTCGACCTCCTAAAGAGCCAGTTTAATAAGACTCCCAAAAAAAATCATTTATAAACTAAAAAATGTTAAAAATATGTTCACAAAATTACTCTCCTCTTTTCTTCAATGTGCCTATTGGAGAAGGCCTTCCCCTACTCTTTCATCACATCATTTATCGAACTCTGCCATTTTACCCTTTTCCAATAAGGACTCGTGGTCCTTATTGACATGTCATATGTATGTACAGACGCCAGCACATCAAGCTACGACAATCTTTCAAATTTCTTTAATAGATTTTCAACCTTATCGCTAAGGCATTAGCTTCGAGGTTGATTGGGAAAATTTTATAGTTTCGGGTAGCTTGATGTCTGTACTATAACCAAAAATTACCGAAATTAAATTAAATTTTCGTATAGGTGTCATTCAAGGTCAACTATGGCATATTTCTTCTACAAAAAACCACATATCCTACTGATAATTTCAGGAGGTCATTGTCAGATGTCCGTTAGTGCGACGTTTTAGCAAGTAAGCAGTTAGAACATTGTTCTTAACTCATTAACTTACAAAAACTGAAATCAATTTGAACAGTACCTCATCATAATACTTTGTTGTCTTTTGTAAAAGAAACTCAATAACATGACCTTTACACCGGTGGTAGAGGACGAGGTGCTTGGTACCCGACTGTCCCAGTACCTTAATATGTCACTGTACACCAGCCTAAGTGCTTGGCGTTAAGACTGGATTAAAAATGACTTCAGTCTTTGTTATAAGATTTTATAAGCACTGGTTTTTATACTATTCTCAAGTATTTAAAAAGGAGGTGTGTCATAACTCGTCAACATCAACATTATACTGCCTGAAACCCAAATTGTTTGTGGTTGGCGCTGCATTTTTTTTTACTATTTTAAGGCACGCGTTTGACCACTTTCTCAATTCAATTCGATTCAACTCTTTATTGCAATCACATGTGTTTAACAAGATCATAGATAGGTAGATTTTTACAGTTCACATGGACCCTGTCGGGCATAGCAATTTAATATAATAGTGGCTTTATTAAATTTAGGTAATACAAACGTGAAGAACAAAGTTAGAAAAAATAAATAAAATAAAGTGGAATATTAGTCACATTAAAAAAAGTCAAATAAAATTGGTAGCCAATAAATCAAAATCTCACCTCATTGTAAGCGATGATGTGGTCGAAGAAGGAGCTCACTTGCCTAGAAGTAACTTGTTCACTCTTGTAGCTATCAGGAAACACAGACTGACAGGGAATTCCACTCCTTAGCTGTACGCACAATTAATGTGTTCCCAAAACGTTTTGTGCGTTTGAGCGGGATATCCACCATATAGCGGTGGGGCATCGCCGTACGTCTTGTGGTACGATGATGGAACGGGCTTGGCGAAATTAAACTATGCAATTCCGTCGCACACTCCCCAAAATGCAACCGATAGAAAACCGGAAGACTAGCAATTCGGCGTCGATGCTCAAGACGTTGGAGCTTCGACTCGACGAGCCTATCATTGCCGGTGATCCTCTTGGCTCATTTCTCAATTGACTCAAGGGCAGCAAGCTGGTATCTGGCAGATTCGTCCCAAATTATTTATGGTCTCAAATATTTCGGCCGACATTTCAGTAATCACCTGTTCTACCCCATCAATTAGCTGAATAATTAGCATTTTCCCCCGCAGGCTAATTATTCAGCTAATTGTACCCGCGTACACACCTATGGCACAATGGCCTTTTCCACGGGAACAGTGTTTTTTATGGGATAAAAGTAGGCTATGACACTCAAGAATAGTGGTCAGTTAAAGACTCTCTTTAAAGAATACATAAATGTGTTATTGGAACAAATTGGTTTTAAAAAAAGCACGCAACACTCTGGTTACAAAAAGCCCTGACTCCTGACCTAGGTTTGAGTACCTGTATTTTAGGAGTCAGGGTTACAATTTCATGAGCATTGTAAAATACGAATAAACTTTATTCCACTTAAAGTAAAACGTAATCAAAAGCAAAAAAAACCCACATAAAACAAAAACAAAAATACAGTCAAATAATTAATAATTATTTGACTATATTCTTTTTTTTTTAATTTTGTATAAGACTAATGTCTTTATAACCCAAAGGTTGACTGGTAGAGAATGCCCAAATAAATAAATGAATAAAAACTAAAAATAAAATAACAATAGTAAATTATAAAGAAAACAATTCAATCAATATTATATAAAACTCTTGCGTTACTGGGTGTTTGAGTGACTGAGTGACTGCTGGAATTTGGCATGTAGTTTCCTTGGGCAGTGTAGGGGACTAATAAGAGAGGATTTCCCAAAATTCCATCGAGAACGGGAAAAACGGGATATGCGCGTACGAAGTCGCGGGCTAAAGGCTTCTGATTATTAATATACGTACATATGTTAATATTCAACACATACATAGTTAATTTTCGGTCCAAACTAGTCTAGCGTAAGAGCCAGATAATTACAGTGTGTAACAAGCATTAATAAGTCGATTTAAATGACGCCATTATTAGCGTATTAGCCAGGCAATTTGCTGTAGTAACCCACAATGAAATTAGCGATTTCACAGCGTTTGCGTCGAATTAATTATTTGGCAATACAGGCACCATTTGATTGTAATATGAATTAAATTCCTTTGCGGATTTAATTAGAGAAAAGTAATTGGAAGTGTATCGAATTGATATTTTAGATGAAAATTATGTTAATTTACCCGGTAGAACTTCTCTGTTAGTCATCACTACTTTTCTAGATATATGTCATCTTCCACGCAGATCGTCCATTGTTTCTTTGGTTCCTGTTTACTTCTATAGACATCCAAGTTTTGTCTATCCTGTTTCTCATGAATCATGTAAAAGTCTGTGTGTTTCGATGTTTTTCAATCAATCACGCTACAACAGGCTTTGGCTTTGGAATTTAGAACAAGAGATAGCCTTTATTAAGACATAGAACTTTATGTTCCGGTAGTACATCCCCTGAGATAATTTTGGCCTTTTTTGGCCGGATCAAACAAAAGCTTGTATGCACTTACAATTAAAAGGACTACTAAAAACAGTCTACTGAATTTCCTCTGCCAGGTATAAAATGACGTGCCAAATGATTTCTCTCAAAATACTCACAGAAAATCTATGAGCAGCGAAAATAAGGATACTGCGTTCAAGTGCTGCCCATCCTCAAGGCGGAAAAAACGTCCTTATTTGTTTTATTACTGTTGATCGCGTTTCCCCTGTTCAACCTTGTTTACTTATTTATTTAGCTATGTTTTCCTCAGGAGTTAAACAAAAGAATAAACAAAGCGTTTCTTTTGCTTTTTTTTTCAGGTGACTCGCAAGTAGCGTATCTCTACGTCATCCGCAAATTCAGCTTCACAGAGGTTGAATACAGCATTTATGGTACCATAAACATCGTCTTGGGTCTCTTTGGTAAGTACAATTAACACTAATTCATACTTACATTCATAAGTAAAGGTTCATACACAAACATCAATCACGTTACCATCACGTCCGTTACTGATTTTTTAAAGAAGAATACTACAATGATAGGTGCCAGATAAATTTGCAATAAAGTAGGTACATAGTACCTTTGCCTAACAACTCTTCGTAGGTACACGAAATTATGAATCGTTTTCAATCTATCTCGGTGCCATATTTCATCCAGATCCGTTCAGCCGTTTTGGCGTCGTTGAGTTACAGAAATTAATGTCCCGGTACTAGTAACTGAATCAAGTAAAGGCGCGGGTTATTCGCGCGAGCAGTATACATGCACAAGTAAATCGCTTGTGCTTGTACACGGTGCAAGTAGCTGGAGCAAGCAAGGCGCGAGCTACTTGCTTCTCTCTTCACAAAAAAAAAATTAAACAGAACAACAATTAATTAAACTTGTCCGGGTAGCACGCGCGCGTCGCGGATCGTGCGGATTACTTGCGCGGGTAGCTCGCGTCGGTACATGCTCGAGTTGCTGGACTCGCCCACCATCTTTCCACGGAGCATATAACCTGCCTAAGTGCCTGCACATGTGCAAGCTACATGCACCTTGTACAAGCACCATAAAAGTAGGTGAGTTAAATTATTTGGCGCCTACTATAAACCATAATTTTTGAGGGGAGCGTGACTGATCAGCGGCTTCTCGGTAACGAGACTGATATATGTATGTATACCTTAAGTTAGTAAGGTTTGGGCAAGGCCGTCCGTAATAAAATTTTATCCTTTAATGCCCCTTCTATTCTTTGCCAAGGGTTCGATATTATTGACTTATAAAATGTGTAATTAAATGTGGAGACAAGTTTGGGATGGAATAATGTTTTGGATATATCGATAAAGTTTTGATAATTGATTAAATTTGTTGAATGAAAGACTGCGTTAACTAAAATTTAATATGTAAAAATGTAGATGTTTGGATATTTCAAAATCAACCACGCTTCATCGGATTTAGATGATGCACATATACTTAGAAAGCTTTATATTTTATATCTCCGTAGTACGTACGTTCCCGGGTTTCCGACATTTGAACAGGCGACACCAAAGGTAAAAGTTAGTAAAATAATAAAAATATTGCAGTTTTGTTGAAACGGTCGTTGTTCAAGGGCTGAATACTACTGCATGGGTAATTAATCCAGTAAAGTATCTTTGATTCTGGCGTGCGTTATAAGAAGTCTCTAAAATTATTCAAGGTTACTAAGTACTTAGGTTTTGGTCCGTGAGCTTGGGTTTTATCGCATTTTGTTTTTATATTTTTTATGTCTTCTGCATAAAAAAATTTCGGTACCTACAATCTAAAATAGACTTCAAAAAAGAGATCCATAATATTCACCTCCAAGGGTCATCCGTCGTTACAAAATATCAGGACGTTTTTTGCAACTCATTTCATTACATACAAAAACATGCAAATAATTTTTATTTTTGGTCAAAATGAAATCATATAAATTGCTCGCATTTGCATAATATTTCTTTGTGAGTCCAATGTGACCTTTCTATGGCTGGTGTATGGAAGTTATATATTTTACGATGTTTTAAGAAATGCATCTCGTTGCGTGCGGCTCGGTAAACGTTGTCTTTATCAACCTAGGTCAAGGATGCGGACCGCGATAGACTTGCAATGATCACGCAACCAATTCTCCGTTAACCAAAAATAAACTCAATACCGATCGACATAAAGTAAAATTTTCTCTACATGAGATAACTTTAATTAATTTACTAATTATTTTTATCAATACAGGTTTGAAGTAAGCAGGTGATGTTTAACAAATTAATTTAAATCATCATACTTTCAATGTTAAACCTAATTTTCGGTCGTTCACTGGGTGCCTTTAATTGTGGCAGGTAAGTATCTCAAGTTATAGATCCAGTTTTATTCGATTGGACGGGGATCATTGAACTAAAATCAGCCTTAAAGGTTCTCCAACGACTTCTTCGAGTATTTTTGAACTATGTGTAAGTAAGCAGAGGAAGTTGTACTTACAAATAAGTCGATTTTTTTTTCATCATTATGCTCGCGTTTGACCATTACCACGCACCTGATGGCAAGCGATGATGTGTCGAAGATGGAGCACGCTGTAATAGAAGTAACCTATTCACTCTTGACTTCAACAGCTAGCTGTAGCTATCAGAAAACACATAAATATATATTTTTAGGGTTCCGTAGTCAACAAGGAACACTAATAGTTTCGCCATGTCCATCTGCCTGTCTGTCTGTCTGTCCGCGGTCAGACAGACAGACAGGCAGATGGATTGTATCGTCTATCCCATGGTGTCGTTGGATAGGTTGCTTAAAAATATTGAGGGTGTGCTAAGACCATTTTTCCATCCAAGGATCCTTTTACGAAATATTAAGTTTTAAAGTGCTTATTTTTGTTGTTAGAGTCAAGTGTCCCGTCCCGTCCCCCCTCTGCTAGCTAAATAGTAGTTTTTGGAGACGTCCAAAAAATAATTGTAGTAACATATATAACGAATTTAACTATAACAGCTAAGTAGGCTTTACAAGCTAACGAGTAATAGTCGATCAACCTATGAAATGTACTTGGGAATTGTGACGTGCAACTACGGAACCATACACTGTGTGTAGCCCGACACGCACTTGGCCGGTTTTGGTATATTATATTCTTGAGCATCTCTACAGCTTATGCTGATTAATATGTACCGAGTTATTGTAAGTCCCTGAATAAAAAAGGAAAATGCAGAAATAAATTCAATTGTATTTTGAATTCATTTCTGCATTTCTCTTTTTTATATACCTAAAGTAGCAGTATTTAATCCTATGTGTTTACACTTCAATATCGGTAATTGCGTCGTAAATTCTTAAAATAGTTTACAGAAACGCAATAATTGCATATTTTTTTATGAAATGCGGAAAGGTCGGCGCAAGATCAATTTATTATCTTCAAGTATCTGTGAAGTTATCAGAAAGTAAATATTGTCGCGGAATAGGCGCGATTTAAACTTAAAAAGATAATGAGATTAATAGTGCATATTATAATAGTGTGATAAGGACTTTAATAAGTAAATATATTATTTTTTTAATTGTTAATAGCCTTGCGTTTGGCCATTATCTCACTTGATGGAAAACGATGTTGTGGTCGACAATGTAGCACGCTTGCCTAGAAGTAACCTACCTACTCGTTCTTGACTTTAAGGACCCTGGTTAGTAACTAGTAGGAAACACAGACTCTGGCAGGAAATTCCACTCCTTAGCCGTACGCACAATGAAAGTATTCTCAAACTTATCTTCAAACACGTGAATAGAAACTCAGGACATCTGCACTGGTGCCTATCAACAGCATGCGTTACAGTGGGTCTCAAACATAGAGTCTAGTGCAGATAAATATGTCACGTCGAGTGGCAGATGTTGTGCAACAGATCGGTTTCCAAAGTCCGGAAATTCACGATATTACTCGTGATTTATATCTCGAATTTCCGTGAACTGTATGCACTTGTGTGTCACAATTGTAAGGAAGTTCTGTAGTAGGTATAAAGTCAAAAAAGGTTGTCATTTTTTAGTTTTGAACCAAGGTTCCATCTTTTTCTTGTCTCTGGTCGGTATGAGTAATACCAACGTAAGTACTTTTCGCCAGTCAATAAGACTCTTCCGACGGTTCTGGACGTCGTAGATTTCTCGGAACCCTGGAACTTTGAATCCTGGTTGGTGTGGTACTATTGCAGGATGTAGAAACAAAGAAATTGGGCTGTAGTTTTGGATGGCTAAAGTAAAAAAAAAATATGTATGTTTGTAAACGGTAGGTAGTCAATATTAGTCATATCTTCCTATCTAAGTACCATAGGTACGATAGGTAAACCGTCCGCCTATATGTTAAAATTAGATATATTCAAAGTTGGGCTCCAACCATTACCCTTCATACATAGTTAAGGGTGTTGCCACACCAATCGATCGATGGTAGAATGAATTAGTTGTCATCGATCGATAGTTTCTACTTCTTTCTTCGATCAGCCAAAGTTACCTCGATGCCATCGATCGGCGGTCGGTCATTTATTTATGGGAAATAATAACGGTTCCGAAAAACAAATTAATCTCCAGCGATCTGTGGTCGACTATTATTCTAATTAACCAGCGTTATAATGAATTACCGATAAAAAAACCCAAAACATACCGAAAAAAATATCCAATTTAACAAACAAATAAGAGCATGTTCAAATTACATATTCTCCTAAAAAATAATTGGATCTTCGAATAAAAAAACTAAAATTCCGAATAGAATACTGAACCTCCGACAAAATTACTAAGTTACCGACAACAAAGGTTTTGTCTAAATAATCATATTTTTTTTGCATGAACTGTTTTAATTTCTATTGTTGGTTTTCAAATTTATTTTTTAACTCTCATTAATGATGAAAATACCTCAATTGTTCGGCCCGCGCGATCGGGTTCGGGTCGCGTTCGGCTCTTTTCGCGTGCGAGTTCGAAAGATCCGAGCGCAGTGTGCTTGCAACGACCGATCCTTGCGTGTTTTGTCTATTGGCTAATGGTTTAGTATTATCATGTCAACGAACTAATAAATTTACTAAGATAACTACTAACTTACCATCTATTAAGGAAACTTAGTGGGATCCTGCCGTTTTGCCGAAAAGATTTTGACAAAATTTCATTACCCAAACAAATTTTAGCAACCTTTTTTTATACCATTGCAATATTTCGAATGATTTTAGTACGCATATTTTTATTTGGTCAAAGTTTTACTACTATTACTTTTTAGTTTTACTTGGCAAAATATTACCAAGTATAATGTCATTATGGCAATTGGTCTTTAATCAAATGATTTATTACAGCAAACAATTTTCAGACAATAAACTATTTAGATTAGGTTAATTTCTTTTTAAACAAAATGGGTAGGTTCTAGGCCAGAAACGACTTGCATTAATAGAAAAAGAGATTTTTTTTAGTAGGTTACCCGGAACTGAACTATTTAGATTAGGATAATTACTTATTTTTATAATTTTTGAAATAATACAGGATAATAGTAAAGTCTACTTGGTTTAAGATTAAACCATGAATACGACTGTTCTGACTTTTTAACGCCTGAAATAGGTACCGATATCGAAGCATACCAGTGGTAAGTAAAGTTCATGATAAATGATGCAAGTAAAAGTTATTGTTACAAGACTCAGAATAATATGTTCAGTATAATGTTACAGTTAAAATAGCACCACAGTCTATTAAATATGAAAGGTAATTTATGAATTAATAGTAGGCAAGTAAAGATAAAAATTACAAAGCATAGTTTTCAGTAGAACATAATTTATGCTGGTAGAAAAGTATTATAGCAATAAACAGTCAAGTTTATTTTTCGACGATTTCAGTATCTCATTCGGTCGTTTCATCATTTTTATTCGGACAAAAGTAGTCGGAAAGTTAGTATTTTAGGCAGTAGATTTAATATTTTGAGTAAGGACAATTCTTCTTTTTTTGTCGGAGCTTTTATTACTATCCATTATTTATCGCCCGGTATCCGTTGATCAGCCAAAGCTACCACACCAATTTATCAACGTCGATCGATGACATCGATTGACGTTGGATCGATTGGTGTAGTAACACCCTAAGAGTACCTATATGCGGTACCTGCCCAACCAATCAATTTGAGCAATCGAGTTTTAAACAGTTGCATTTGAAAGCCGTGGCGTAACTGATAATCTGCAACCTATTTGAACAGATATCTAACGTCGCAAAATAAATCTATTGACAGAAGGTAGATCGGGCAGTAAAAAAAAACTAATCTCCGAAAACAAAACTAAGTAATGTCTGTTTTTATTTCACAAATCATGGGTTTGCAAGGTTACGATTTGGATGGGCCCTAAATCTTACATAATCTAAATTTATATTAGTTAAAAGCAGTTACAATTGATTCTTTATAAACGTGCCTGATCTCTGGAAGTATCGATCCGATTAAAAAGTTTTCACTAATTGCAAGCAAAATTGTCACTGGCCTGACAGGCTACATATTTATACCGGAAAATGTCGCTATTCCTATAAAAACGGCCAAGACAATGAAGTCGCACGTGAAATCTAGTACGCAGTACCTAAGTAAAGTTGCACATCATCATCTTCCTGGTCTTATCCCTATTGGGGTCGGCGCAACATGTCAAGGTTCCATCGGCAGTCCCCAAAGACTGTCCCACTTGTTTTATATTGATAAATATTATAGAGTCTATATCTTCCGTTCTGACTTGACAAGTGACAACCGTCACGTTTTCACTGACTCTCTTTTCACTTGTCACACAATCCAAAATTATTTTCTCTGGCCTTCCTCTTCTAACATTTTTCATGAGCTTTCCATGAGCTATATCTATACGGTGTATATATGTGTACTATTTGGGTGAACAAAAATCATGGAACTCGCGTCATCGTCACCGAACACTTAGTTTTCACTTCTATCGGTAGTCCAAAGACAGCCCCGCATGTTTTATATTGACAAATGTTATAGAGGTATGCGGAACAGGGTGTGAAATCTCGCAAACCTCCATTGAATTGGGAGGATCCTCCGACCGGACGGTTTTTGTGTCCGGAGGGCAACTGCCCGATAGTCGGTATTCGGACTGTTGTATATCTTCAAATCGCACGGAAAACGATGATACCGCGATGCAGGATTTGGTTGGTAGTTCGTCGCTGGTTGTATAAATGGCGTTGCGGTTCTTTTGTTGCCGTATAAATTTCGCTTCATTAGTTTTTCTTAGTGGCATTGATGGCGCCACAATATTAAGAAAATTCCGTAACTGACAGTATTTTTTGCATTATTCTACCTATTTTCGTAGACGTCGACTGCATACGACTACGCAACGTTAAAAAAAGTTCTACGGATTGCATGTATCCGCGCCTTCTGCATCCGACTACATAGTGCAAATTGTGTCCAAATACGCAGTACTGCATAATGCATGAGACTCAGTCCAGCACAACTGTTTATTTAGTAGTCCTGGTATAAACAGGGTTACAGAATACTGTTTCGATAGCATTCGAAAATGTTAATGAACGTAAAACCACTTCAATGTAATTAAAAGATGTAAATAGTAACAGCCATACGGGTCGATCTTCGAGGTTAAGCAATGTTTGCGAGGTTGGTCTTTGGATGGACCGTCTATTACACACCGAAATTCCTCAATACTTCTGAAATTGAGTATTTGTATCAGCTATCATTTGTACCTACCTACTTCTTTAATGCCTGTATACGAAAAGCCGGAAGCCAGAGAATCTGACACCAGTCTTACCAAGAGGTACCCTGTTACTGGGTTGCAAATACCTCCTCCTTTTTGGAAGTCGGTTAAATGCTGGAACTCCATCTAGCAAGACTAGGAGCTGACCCCATCATAGTTGTAGTAATTGTAGGACCTTTGTCCGCAACTCCACGTCCAAACGCGTATTTTGCTATGGTACTTAAACGATAGATGACTGTTTAAAAACCTCTCGACACCTATTGAAACTTAATCAGTCAATTGTTCTCTACTGAGATTGAGGCCTCCGCCCTGTGAGAGGGAATTAGTGATGGGCTAGAAATATGTTACGCTTAAACCTAGTCGGTGGCACATCCTCAGAAGGTATACGTACTTGCCGTAGGTATGGTGGATGCTCGGTGTCACTACTGCGTCAACTGTCGGGAGGACACGGCGCGGCATACGCTGGCAGAGTGTGCCGCTTAGGAGGAGCCGCGCCGTGCCCTCATCTCTGTGGTAGGCAGAGACCTCTCACTGCCGGCCGTAGTTCGTTCTATGGTCGGCAGTGGGGAGTCCTGGGACGCGGTGGCCTGCGAGACAGTTATGGCGCTTAAGGAGGCTGAGAAAGGGAGAGGGAGATCTCGACCGCTCTCCCGGCCCGCAGCAGGCGCATCGGGCGTCGGAGGAGGGCATACGGTGCCCTTTTCCGGCCCCCCTAACTGGGTCCAGGGGTGGCGGACATGGTAATGTCCGTCGTCCCCCATTCCTCCGGACCCGAGGTGGCGGCGCGTGGTGTTCCCGTGCGCCCCTCTTTGATGTAGCGGGGGAGTCAAACACCTCACTCCCCCCGCTGACGCGAGGTGGCCCGCGGAGGCGGTCCGGCACCAGCTGGGGATTACGGAAGTTGCATCCGTTTGTCGCAGGTGGGAGATGGAACACCGGGGTGGTTTTAGTCAGTAAGAGTTTCATAGACCCCATCAGACATCCATGAGCATTTCCCCCGAGATAAAAAAAAAAAGGTATGGTGGATGAGACAATCAGTCTTTCAAGTTCTGATTCTAGTACATATTGCCTCATAATCTTTTCCTGCACCGTTTTGTGGTTGTCACATTTTGTTTCCAGTATAACAGATTGCATAATATTTTAAATGAGACATGTGAATAAACTCTTGGGTCATTTACCTAAAATCCGGTTAGATAAATGCTAAAAGCTTTCAAAATATGCAGTATTTGTGTAATTTTGTCTTCAAATATTTAAGGTAGAAGACCCAAGACATAAAGTAATACCCAATAAGGACAAGATATTATTGTTCTCTTATTTATTTTCCTTACATACTAATTTACATTTTTAAATATTTCTTAAAAAAACACACGTTAAAAAAAAACATTTAAAAATATAAAAAGTAGTAGTCCGCCGGTATCAGGAGCAGAGTCCAAGCTACCGGTGGTTAGGGTTCCAGAGAAAGGAACCTTCTCACAATACGAGCCGTATCGAGAAGTACTGCCCTTTACCCAACTGCGTAACGCCAGCTTATTATTATTATTATTAAGGTTTTTTATCAAGTCATGAGCAAAAGATAATATTTACTTCTTGATGGCCTTCCTTGTTAAAGAAACAACTGTTAAATAACACATAAACCTATATACCTTCATCCGTCTAAAATCATGGAAACTAAGCGATGAAGATGATACTTTTTAGCGACTTCAGAAAAAGGAGGAGGTTCTCAATTCAGCTGTAATTTTATTTTACCTCAGATCTCCGTAACTTATTAACAAATTTGGAAAAAAAGTATTTATTTGAAAAGATATGCTTCCAAATTGATTACATTCAATTCTGGTTCTGCTGATGGGATTCATGGGAAATTGACGGTATTTCTCAAATATTATAAGCATAGGTACACCTAACGATTTTTGAAATGATCGATTTCTAAATCGGAATATAGAATCTGAAGTTAAAAGTTGTCTGAAGTTATAAAACAGTGTGACACGTTCTTTTCTTAAATTCTTAATTACCTAAATTCCTACATTAATTTGAGAATTTTAATCCTGCAGGAACCGTTTTCTGCATATCAGTCCTGAGCAAAAGACTGAGCGTGCAGGACAGCGCTATCGGCGCACTAGCTGGTGCGAGCAGGATAGCTAGCTGCTTCATGTTTGCGTTTGCGCCGACAAGACCGTGGTACTACTCAGCCCCGATACTGAACATCTTCAGTCATACTGGCCTGACTGCTGTAAGGTCTTTGGCCACCAAGAGCGTTCCTACGGAGGAAATTGGTAAGATATTTTTAGTTCTAATTCGCGAGGGTGGCTGGTGAGCGAGGGTTTTTTTTTGGATAGGATATCATCAAATGTCTTCTCCCGCTCTGGGCAAAGTAGGTATTTCCAGGTGTGGTAAAGTGTCATTGGGATTTCTCATTAGGAGTATCAGGGATATGCCCGGAGTTTGTAAGTATAACAACCACGTGTATCAGAAAGCACGTTAAGAGAGTTACCTGTCTATCTGCTATCTACTGAAAATTCGGTCAGGTGGGAGGACTATTAAGGGCAAATATCACCAATGAACTGAATGCAATCAGAACATCTAAACCACGTTTAGGAATTGGTGAAAGGGAATTCCTTACCAAAAGTTACACTTACTCATAACTCTTGAACGCAGATTAGTTGTGCTGATCAGGTTCAGTTTCATTGGTTAAATTAGCTTTTTGAGCTGTGGAATGAGGCCAGACTATGACATTGTGGTCATCCATAATGTCTTAGAAGTTGAGGAAGCCTTTGGTGCGGAGTGTTACATGTTAGATCCAGAACATTAAACCAGCCATATATCTTAAAATGTACAACAATTTTCCTGTGGATGCGCTTACGAGAATCAGTAGTGGTTCTACTGCAGGTAAGCAGCTTATTATCGCGAATCTATTTTCCAATGTCCTTGAGACTACCCACCTCACTAAAATTCAATTTGCTCCACCAACAAAACAACCACGTTATTGAAACAAGTTCTTAATTGAATTCAATTGGAACTATTTGTAAGTAACTTCATCTCAAAATCTTTCAGAAACAAAAAATCCGTGGTATAACTTTGATTATTCTATTTATCTGGAAGCAAACCGTTTACACAAAATAAATGACGGAAGAAATTGCTCAATAAAACGTTACGACTTGATAAGACAAAATTTGGCGAAAAGGGCAAAAACAGCAGTTTGTACAAGGGAGAAATGCCTATTCAAAGGATTAGCACCTGTTGCTATGAAGTCAGAGGATTCGTTTTTGCGTAAATTTTCTTCGCGTTAGCTCACCCACTAAATTAATCAGTAGAAACGTAAAAATTTGAAATTGTTTGTTTCATGTTGTTGGCTTTGCGAAGTTTGTACTTCAAAATTCATGAAGTTTAGTAGATCTTTATTTAGAGATTTGTTTAGTTTGTTTCGGGTTAAGACATGCCTCTTGTTTTCTAGCTGAAAATATATTATTATTTGACAATTGGTATTAATATTTTGCCGTAGTTATATTATATTATAGTAACAACTACGTATATCAATCACAATACAATGCATGCCACGCGTTTCGGGTTCATTATTTGATTCCGAAATGGTTGTTACTTTCTATTTTGCGCTTTCAATATGCACTTGTCTTATCTGATCTAATTAAATAGCTTACGACGTAATGTGATCAACCAACAACCTTTTATTCCTAGTTCTTGCTTTCCTTAATCTTACCTTATGTCATAAACAGGTAAAATTGTTCAAATGTTTTTAAATCTGAAAGCACTGACATGATTACAAAAAATTATCGATGGAAAGCTAGACTATCGCCTTGTTTCCTTTGGGATAGGTTCCATCACAGGAGGAAAACTGCAGAATTTTTTTTTGTCTGTTATTGTAATTAGAATACAACGCTGAAAATACAACCAGCTTTATCCAATACAAAGGGCAATAAGAATATTTTGAGAAAATTGACGTTTTTCACGCTCTTTCAATGTATATACTCAACAGTACTGTGTTGAAAAAAAAACGTCTTTCACTTCATTCAAGTAAAACATCACTTTCTCGCGAAATCGTTGCGTTTTCCGCTCACTGTCAAAGTATGAGATGTGAAGTGAAGCCCTTCGTAGCGGAAAGAGACGAAATGTAACTTATACCTTTTTAGGCAGAACAAACTACCAAACCCACAGAAGGTAATCTACAAAGTGTCAAATTCTAGCCTGAAACTTTTGTTTTCAGCAAAGCTGAGTGCCCTGATGGGAGTGACGGAGGCCATAGCGCCGTCGATATACATGCCGGCAACGAGTTATATCTACATGATGACCATAGACCACTTCCCTGGAGCCTTCTACATGTTCGATGCCGCCTTGACTGTAGTGGCTTTAGGATTATTTGGGTGAGTAGTTCTTAGCTGATGTACTGGATCATATTGAGTTATCTAACTAAACAATTAGCGGCAGTTGGCTCCTGACTTGAAATTATTTTTTAAGATATTTTCTTTGTGTTATTTGTTTAAGCTTCATGTTCGGAAATGATACCAAGGTGGGTTTAATGCAATAAAGGATTTTGTTCTAGACATCGTTGTGGTAAAAAGACTACAAAATTATAAATAAATGACATTAAAAATCGCAATTAGTACCTATCGTTAAACATAGTAGGTATGTAATAAAGTATTTATTAACATTCTAAGACAATTATCGCCAATAAATCATCGATAGTATAATTATTTTTCATCATTAGAAATATTGATACCCATTCAGCGAAGTTTCGCTAATTAATTTTGACCCATTAATAATTTGATAAATTAAAGATGAACCAGTCGTTCTATTGGGTATCATCTTACCCCATTAATGGGATGCAAAGGTCAGAACTGATAGGCAGTCGCTCCATTTCAAATAGGTAGGTACTGGTATTGAGCTGCAATTGATTAGACTTGAACGTAGCTGGGAAAGCTAAGCACATTTAAAATAGGTTTTTCGACCAAGCTTACAAAGTTCAGTTGGATGGACTATTCTAAGTATAAATATGCAAATGCAACAAAATAAACTCGTCATTTTAAAAAGGGTTCAAGTATAAAACTTAGCAGGATAAACGAAGCCACAGTATAGATCCTCTACCGTTACAAAGCTGTCTACTTTCGTGCCATGTCCTACAGACTCTAATTTTCAATTGGTGTGGTTGGTTTGCGGCTCTTGTATATACCTCATTTACACAGGGAACATGAAAAACCCTTCAATAAATACCATGGCGACAAAAGTAAACTTTAAAAAAAGTGTGATCGTGCCCTTTTCGAAAGAACGGCTTCAAAAAATTAAACGGTATGGTTGATGACGAGCAAGCAGATTATAGCCATTTGTGACTAGTTTTCATTGACAATTCTCGATCTTTGACATGATGACGAAAATTATGACAATGATAGAAGCATTGCAGGGAACCTTATCTTGATTTTGTAACAGGTATTTGCTTCTATCATACCTCAATGTCCTCATAAAGTCTACACGCACAACAGTGACGAAATCATGGTGAAAGATATTGCACTTGTAGGTAAACAATTAGATTAAAAATTATGCAATATTTAATCAAGTATTTGTTCCTTTTCGTCGTAGCTACAACTTCTGTATGGAAAAACGGAACGGTCTGCATGTTCGTCTGTCACAGCCAATTTTCTCCTAATTTGCCGGACCGATTCAGATGAAAGGTACATTTATGAATTCTACGACGGTTTTTTTACAAAATTTTTATAGCAGCCCTGTAGGTCACTAGTTACAAGTAGTGTAGGAAATAAGTTACAAGTAGTATATAAGTTTTGTGGATTTTTTTTTAAGAAACGTGGTTGCTGCATTGGTGTCGCATTGCGTAAGTCTAGAGGAGCTTTAAAACGCCTAAATTATGTAGGTACCAGTTATTTTATAGTTTCTTCAACTAGTTATTTTACTATTTCTTCAATTTAAGATTTACCTGTATGTGAAACATATATTTCCACTAAGACATTGATGAAATCTTAAATCGCTCAGTATATTTTGGGAGAGATAGAGTAAGGTACGTGACTGAAATAAAATTCGGGAAACAAAAACGATAGATTTTTCCTTTGCTAAATAAAATACACAGGCACTGGCATGCTTTAGAAATATGACATAATATTGAACCATTTTATCATGATGATGATGATTAATTAGTTTGTACTTATTCCAACAGTTCAGTTAATTGGAGTTTACATTTAAAAATGCAGGCAAACACAATCTGGATCCCTACCTTTATGGGATAAAATGGCCTAAAAAAAATTTGGCACTCTTTCACAATTATATTTTTGGAGGAATGTAATAATGTCCTACACATTATTACATTCCTCCACCCTAAACCAGCAACCAGAAACTACTTACGATCTGACGGACCACCGTCCGGATCTTTTTGGATTCCCCTTTAACATATTTGTGTTTATCCCTTAGGGAGAATTCACATGTACCTACCACAACCACACCACAACGCAGCGACAAAAAGTATTCAAGCAGTGGTGACGTGTGAATAGTATCGCTGTAGCTTCTTGAAGTTGCATTATGGTAACTACAAAACATCCCTGCGTTGTTGCTAGTAGTGTTTACAAACAGATAGATCGACTCCGCTGCACGATGGCTTTGCTTTGTCGTGCTTTCGAGGTGGCCGGCCGCTGGTGCGTGGTGTCGCTGATGGTTGCGTTGTGGTCGGTACCGCGACCATACTTTGATTTTAGCGGCAAAATGTGGTCCAATTACCGATTCATTTTCACTCAAATTAACACCTGCATACATGTTGTGGTTATTATATACACGAGGAGCTCGTGGCTAAATAAAAACAGCCGTACGGGTCGATCTTTAAGGTTAAGCAACGCTTGCCGAGGTTGGTCTGTGGATGGGTGACCATCTTAACATACCGAGACTCCTCCGTGCCTCGGAAAGCACGTTAAGCCGTTGGTCCCGGCTGTCATTTGTAGATCTTTGGCAGTCGTTAACGATAGTCAGAAGCCAGATAACCTGACACCAGTCTTGCCAAGGAGTACCGTGTTACCCAGTTAATGGGTTGTGGAGGTCTGGTAGACAGTCGCTCCACGTAAAATACTGGTATTCAGCTGAATCCGGTTTGACTGGAAGCCGACCCCAATATAATTGGGAAAAGGCTAGGCAGATGATGATGATACATGTTGTGGTTATTGTACGTGTCAATTCTCCCTAAATCTTTAAAAACATATAATTCTGTTTTATTGCACTAATGATAAGTAAATTAAAACAAAAGCGTGTTTACCATAAACGCATTTACTCTTTGATAACCTATCAAGTTCGGATGTTTTGATGGTATTATCCATTCATGTTTTCGGATTCGCAAATTGCGTTTTGAACTGAAATAGCATTGGCTATCAGTTATGTAACTGTATGCGGGTCGAAATGATATGACTGACATTTTTCGGTAGAAAAGCTTGTTAATCGAGGGATATGTAGGTACTATTGGGAACGTTTTGCGTCGCAAATATGTTACTTAGTTTGATATCTTTTTTTAGTGAGGGACCCTAGAGAGAACGGAGGGTGATGCCGGAGCCTGGCAAAGACCCATTATGGACTGAAACTCATGTAAGGAATTGAGTTATATCCTGTGAGGATGTCCACACAAGACATGGTGCATCTTCTTTTCTGCCACTACCTGCACATTCTATTACTTAAACGAAGCAAATGTCAGAGCTTATACAACTTTAGCAATAACTACTGTAAGACCACATGACATTTCAAAACGGCATGTCGATCCTTTTTAACAATTAATGACAACTGTCGATCCTTTGGACTCTTTAACAATTAATGACAACTATCGATCCTTTGGACTTCTTAATAGTTTATGACAACTATCGATCCTTTGAACTTTTTAAAAGTTAATGAAAACTTTCAAAAAGTCCAAAGGATCGGCTGAAAGAATGTCGCTTTGTTATGCTCTAACATAGGCGTTTTTCTACGATAGTCAGGCCTATGAAACATTGTCACCATTATCTTGAAAAAGTTTAAATAGACGCTGCTATTATGAGCAATACAAACAACAGTATAAACAAACTTTTTTATCAGACGATAATAAAAAAATAATTAAGCTCCCTCAGGCCGGCAGAAGAAACAGCAAAGCGAGAAAGATTAAATAACATTATGTTTATATTTTTTTCTATGGGTAATCTAAGCTCTTAAAATAAATTCTGCTGCGTTCTCAGTCCTAATCATTTCATATCAATGAGTCATTAGACCTTTTCTGTAATAGTTATTTTATATGGTTTTATCTCTTTACTCTTACAAATTAACAAAATAAACCGACATTGGTAAATTAGGATTATATCTTAATGAGTAGATATAGGGCTTTACTCGTTAATAGAATGTGAAAGTAGAAAAACCAGAAATTGGAACTTTAAAATGTGTTATCTTATAAAATATATCATTTCCGCTCCGTACGAGGCAGAGTGTTGAACTATTTCCAAATAAAATAAAATCCTTAACCACTATTACCAGTTTAATGGCATTTAGACTATCCTCTTAATTTTAGAAAGCTGGTAAG
The DNA here is from genome assembly GCA_002192655.3 of Mamestra configurata. Lineage (NCBI taxonomy): Eukaryota > Metazoa > Arthropoda > Insecta > Lepidoptera > Noctuidae > Mamestra > Mamestra configurata. Next base: position 34,996 of record NDFZ01005409.1, read on the forward strand.
TATCAAACTCGTTAGTAGCCGGTTTTTAGATAAGCTCGTAAAAATATTGAACAAATTATGAGAATAACGAACTCGATGATCGGCAATCGAGCGTAAACAGTTGATTCTATTAATCACAGTACCGCAGCTGTTGACACGCGCTTAACTGGGTTTTATTCTCATGTATCGATATTTAAAAATTAACCTCTATTTCTCCTGGTCACGCTATAACTTGAGAACGGCTTGACCGATTTGCTTACCAGAATTTTGTTTGCCAGAATACAGGGAAGGTTTAAAAAAAATAGGTAGGTAGGTACGGTAGGGTAGGAAAGTAGGGTAGGTAACGGTTGACGGGAGGTGACGGGAGCGAAGCCACGGGCACAGCTTGTACATCATAAAATATGGACCTCTGAGATTTTCTGCGATCAAAGAATGGGCTTCTCTCTGTCCCTCAGCAATTCGTCACCAATTAAAATACCTGCATATATATATCAAAATTTATCAAGATGTAAATTGCATTCTGTTCTTTTAGACAATACTTATTTGATGGTCCGTCAATCCAGCCCCTGTGGAAGGTTTTATAGGTACTCTTTCCTATCCCCAATATTTTTCCTCTGCCTAGAAAACATCTCGAGCAGTCGTAATTTCACGTGTTTAGACATGCGCATACGCACCCGCATCCACAGCTGTGCCAATAATTTGCAAACATACAAAAAACGTTGATATTTTATCTTATCTTTTATTCTGACCTGCATAATTATGTAAAAAAGTTCAACTTAAATTACCTAGACACCCTGTAATCTTGTTATGTAATCAGGACATGGTCTTTTCATAATGTTTTGATTAACATTTTTTGCCAAATCTATTTCGATCTTTTTTTGTTTAGGGGCTTTTATCAAAGATATGTCAACCCCATCGTACCCTTTTACATTAATTTGCTTACTTAATGTAAAATAGTAATATTATAAACAGTGATAGTTTATAATATTACTTAATAGTTAATGAATTCGAGTTATTCGTGGAGGACCATAATTAAATTTCGATCTTGTTCGTGAACATGTCCGCCATGCCCCTCTGCTTTTATAAGCTTTTTAGTTTTATTTTCTTAAATATGGCACAGGCTTACTTGTAATATCTAAAGAGATTTCGTGAAATTTGTAATAAGAGTTAAAACTTCTCCATTTTCGGGTTTTAATCTCAGTTTTAATTTGTCGACAATATGTCTAAAATCCTTACATTTTGAAAAGGTATAAGAAGCCGATATGAGATTGCGGGTTGAGTTTGAACGCTTTTTAAGCAAGCATATAAATTGGTTTTCAGCCCTACTATGACGTGCCAATCATTCAGTAAAGGGACAGATATGTAGCTATACAAGACGAATAGTACTATCCCTGTTTACAATGGATTCATGTTGGTAATGGTACGTCATCTGCCAGGGTTGCGGAATTTGTTCGAAAGAGTCACCACGGCCGGAACGCAAAGGGCTTTAGAAGGAACACGGATGGGTTTAAGTCAGTAAGAGTCTGACACGCCCTTCATTTGATGATTTCCCATCGTTAAAAAAATATAGCAGGCTGGTCTGAGCACAGCCTTGTCTGGGAATTTTTACCGCATCACTGGAATGTTAACACATAATAACGTGTCGTCATAAAAAGACTGTCTACTAAAGTTTAAATGCCTTTTACCACATATTTGAGAGGCTAATGATAAGTCTTAGCAAATAGATTCTTAAATACCTACTATTCATAATCTCAATGTCAATGTCGATGACTACGAACAAATAGTAACAAAACAGATACCTTATATTTGAAAAATATGTTTTGTTTTAGGTATCTACCCTTATGTACCTAGACAGTTGGTACTTAAAGTACGATTTTCAGTATTTCTTTATCTACATTAGTAATACTTAAAGTAGATTACAAATTTGGCCACTCCAGAACTCATTTTGCAATGCGTTGACTTGAGGGGCATTGAAGCGACTGGTCAATTTCAAATTTGTAAGAAATACGACATTTGACCACTACACAAGGGTGCAGCAAAGAAATTTAAATAACTGATGAACCCTACGGCTACCATGCAAATATGATATTTAAAACCCTCAACAGTTGATTCAATTTTCTTTGACATAATTATAGGTTGCGTTCCGATGCGGCCTGACTCGCATTCGGTCTGTGGGGATCGTAATTTTGAAAAAAAAAACATAATCGTAACACAGGTGTAACTCCCGTATTTTTAAGGATTTTTGCATTTGCATCGTAGTCGTAAACTGTCAAAAATGCCTCCCTACATTTTGAAAATTTTTTGACATTGATTACGGCTGAGATGATAATAGAATGTAACATGAATTTGAACGTTTTATTTTAATCCGGTTTTTGGTATCCTATCCAAGCAATTAACTTTTATTTTGTTCGCCAAAAATTATTTTCTTAAAATGTTTGTTATTTTTACAGATTCATCTACATACTTGTGAGGCGAAGAATGCGAGCCACCGTAACGGATCCAAGTAAAAAAGAAGAATTCGCCAGATCAAATGAAGTGTCACGGTTTTAACTATTGTAATGTAGATTTTAGTTAGCGTAAAACAAAGTGATCTGAATGTGAAAACAACATGTTGTTTTGTTTGAGAAATTGCCATAAAGGCCCCCACAGGCAGATAACGATGCGATGACGTGTTTGAATTTGGTGTCGCAATTTTTCAATGCATCTGATGTGGGAACCTTAAATTAGACTGGGTGGTACAGATTTAAGCGCATTGTCTAGTAAGTTCATAACAAAATACCTAGGCATGTATGAAACTAATTTTCTTCTACTTATTTTGTGTCAAGAGGAAAAGACTGACATGTACTTTGATTTCGACCCCTCTTGTTGGTAGTTAAAATGGGGCTAAAATAAGGAAATGCATTTTTCAGTGCTGAGACATTTGATATGAATTTAATAAATTTTATTGTTTTAGCTGTAATGGAATAAGTATGCTTGTAGTTTGTAAAAATAACTAATATGTATTAGTACTGAAAATACTGACGGAAAGTCTTTACAAAAAAGAAAATCTACTATTCATCAAATAAATAAAACAATAAGAAACAGTTAAACATCCACAGTTAAACAAACAACTAAAGTTGGTAACGTCAGAAAAATTAATTGGTCACCAATTTTGACCACAATTCCTTGTACATTTATTAATGTAATCGTGGAAGGGACATTTAACGTTGAGGTGATAAACGATTAATTTCTCTGACTGTACGTTATTTCAAATATAATTTACCTAAATGTAACACAGACGAAAAATCATGTCTTCGATAAAAAAACTCGTGCAATTTTTAATCAAAAATGTATGTAAATATAGACTGCGCTTAGTTTTATTTTTAAATTGTTATCATTAAACAATTATAAAAGGAAATCTCTAAGAAATATACGTTTTGTTATCTGGGATATGAGTCTTATGTTTATTTAGATGAGAAGTTCAATGGTCTATTATCTGTTCGCAAATACGATGGAGTGATGATGGTGAAGATTAGCAACAAGTCTAGTCGAAATTCTACGTTTCATTTGATTAAGGCTGGATGCAGACTGTTGTGTATTTGACAATAAATCTCCCTCTTCCTGGTTTCTCAAACTATTCATCGATGCGATTAACTTTTGATACATTATTACAACCAGTATAAAAAAATCTGATTAGTCCGTCAGACAAAAAATATTGGGCACATATTTTTCATTTTTCACGTTATCAAAAAATTAAGACAAAAAGTCTTGTGACATCACGATCTATTTGAGTACACTTTTTACCTAAACGTGACGTCACAAGCCAAGCTGATCTTTGATGCGTTTTATCTTCATAATTTTTTATTGATTTGATAAAACAAAAAATACGTGTCCAATATGTTTCGATAATCTAAGTGACGGACTAAATAAAATCTTTTTTTTTTTAAGAGGAATCAGCCCAAACTCAAACGTTTGTTAGCTACTGTAATCGGGATATTACAGTAGCTAACACACGTTTGACAATTTGTCATATTCATTCGCAACATTAATGTGACAAATTCCAATTTTCATTCCAAGAACTAGGTCTCTGTCCCTATAATATCTTTATAAACCGACTAAAAAAGGAGGGGTTCTAAATTCGACTGAATGTTCTTGTAGCCAAGCCAATATCAAAACTTATTGGTATTTCAGATGCATAGTTTTCCTGAAATGCCGTCACCAAGATACAACAACAACATCTTAACTATTTTGTTTTGAGTGTAATCTGTATTTTTTTGTCAGCGGTTTTGTGTTTTAAAGACAGTCTGACAACTAAAGTCTACACATAGCCTTAGTGTTGCCAGGGAAACAATGTGAAAACCCGTGTTGGCTGGTTTAGAATAATTAGACGAGATAATTAAGTTGTTAGGTATGTTAATCACAACCGTAGAGTAATTAGGTATTACAGATCGCACTGGTAAAACCTTATTTAGTTATATGTGTTATTTGTGGATCTTTGGCAGTCGTTACGGATAGTCAGGAGCCAGATAATCTGACACCAGTCTTGCCAAGAAGTACCGTGTTACCCAGGTAATGGGTTGTGGAGGTCTGGTAGGCAGCCGCTCCACGTAAAATAAAAGTATTCAGCTGAATCCGGTTTGACTGGAAGCCGACCCCAAAGTAGATGGGAAAAAGCTAGGCAAATGATGAGTTATATGTGGTAATGTTTTATGAAGAGCATTTTATTTTCATATAATATGTTTGACGTGTGTATCTACAGAAACAAAAGTCGTAGAATTTGGTGAAAAGTTTTTCTATTTTTGTTCAAATTAGGCACGCCTTCAACTTATTTACTATTAATAATTTAGATCAAGTTTGTTTTGAGGACATGATGTTGGAATATCCACTACTTACTGAATAAATTAAAATACGGCCAAGTGCGAGTCGGACTCTCACACGAAGGTTTCCTTACCATAAACCGAAAAAGCACGTTTCTTGTATGGGGTTCCCTTTAAATGTCAACTGTCAAAGTCAAAGTCAAAGCATTTATTTCAAATAAACCATTATCAGGTACTTTTGAATTGTCAAAGTCAGTCCGTCAAAAACATGAAGCTATTTGCACGTTCGCAAGCGTAGATCTCTATGGAGAAGAACGTGCAAGAAACTCCACGGACACTCTTTTAAATCATTTTATGTTTACAAAAATCCTGGTTACATAAACCTTGTTGCTTCTATATATGAGAACAATGTAAAGAAAGAAAAAAAACAATTTATAGTATGAAATATTAAAATGAGGCAGTGGCAACCAAGGGATGACCAGTCTCCACTGACGGCGCCCGTTCACGAACATGACGCGTGCATCAGCACCATTCAGCTCAACCATTTTGAAGGGAACTGAATGATCCGATACACGCGCCACCATCAGCGAGACATTGGAGTGAGCATGACACACCCTCAACTGCCCCTGCTATTTCATGTCAAACAAGGAAACTATCTATTAACATAATGGTCCAGGGTTCTCACATTTACAGAACTTGAAATAAAAATTGCTTCTAAATTATATAAAACTATGAATATCAATCTGAAAATACAGAAAAAGAAAAGTTTATTCCAAACATAATATAAGATTATGCGGAATAGTATTATTATTAGACATAAAAGAGGGTGAGCATCTCTTCCAAATATAAAACCTAACTAGTGGAACCAAGCGGCTGAGGCTGTGGAGCAGGACCGGCATTTAGCCAAGCATTTTTATCAAGGATATAATCTTCCAGTTTATAATATGCCTGTCTACATAGAGTGCGTTTTATGCATGTTTTAAATTTTTTCTCATTCAGTTCGAGAATCTCACGTGGTATTTTATTATAAAACTTAATACAATATCCCATAAAAGAAGTGTGTACTTTAGCCAATCTGAATCGGGGTTGATCTAATTTATTCCTATTTCTAGTATTAAAATTATGCCTATCACTAATCTTATTAAAAAGATGAATATTTTTCCGAACATACATAATGTTTTCGTATATGTATTGACAAGGTACCGTCATGATGTTAATATCCTTAAACAGTTCCCTTAGGGAATCGCGCCGACCAAGATGGTATATGGCTCTGATGGCTCTTTTCTGCAGAATAAATATAGACTCGATGTCTGCAGCTCGTCCCCATAATAAGATACCGTAAGACATTATACTATGAAAGTAACTAAAATAAACCAGCCTCGCGGTATCTATATCAGTAAATTGACGGATTTTTCTGACAGCATATGCTGCTGAACTTAGCCGTCCTGCAAGAGATGTTAAATGAGGACCCCATTGTAGCTTTGAGTCAAGCGTGATCCCTAGGAAAACCGTGTCTTCGACGAATTCAAGTTTCTCTTTGTCCAATACTATGTCGCAAGTATTACTTTTGACATTCGGTAAAGCAAATCTGATGCACTTAGTTTTTTTCCCATTTAATACTAAATTATTCGCAGTGAACCAATTTTGGACCTGCTGTAGCGCATTATTTACGTCGTCAAGACTTGTAGAACGTCTATCTATCTTAAAAATTAAGGACGTATCGTCCTTCCTATTACAGCTTTTGGGATACAGCCCGCTGACAGACAGACAGACGGACGGACGGACAGCGGAGGCTTTTACCCTAATGATACCCTGTGTAGACCCTAAAAATGGAACAGTATTTGTATGAAATGATTTGCCAAGTGAGTAAGTTAACGCCAACTTTAAATATCTAAGTGGTGAAAAAGGCCATTTGTAAAATGGTCCTTGTATTAATAAATCTGTCACAGGTATGCACAGCAGATTACGATTACGAAACAGTGTTTGTTGTAATATTTATTATGACTAGACAGTATTAATTAAAATCTATGATACAAAATTAATTGGATAATGATTAATATCATAAGATAACATACACACGACAACACACATAGGCCTTTTAATTTTTGAGAAATATTCGAGGGGTTGAATTTTTTTATAGCAAGAAAGACGAAATGTTAGGAACAACTTTTTGGTGTGTTTAAGTGGAAGTTATTTAAATGCACTTATGTGTTTACACCCAGAAACATTCTAATGAATCGTAAATCCTGTTTTACCATCTTTTTCAGATTCTGTTCTAAGCCAGAATCTATCAGCTATAGTATTGCTATGTGACAAACTAATCAAGATATTGATACCTACCTTATCTCATTACGTTCCTGAACAAATAGTTAAGGAAGAACTTTACTTAGAAAGATAACTTTGTTAAATCAATATTTATTGAGATTTTAAGCGCCAATGTATTGTGCTTATGAAGCAACATTGTTACTACCGAGAAACTGCCGCAAGATGAATCTGTACCACTGAATTGAAGTGAATATATTTTTGGGATTACTGCGATGGTACAGCGCAACATTCGCTTCTGAGGACCAGATTCTGGGTTCGATTCCTGGGTCTAGCAAAGTGGTATTAAACTTCACAGCAGCTGTCCGGAATGTACTTGTGCCCGGCTGATGGCAATAAGCTCTCCCACATACACATAAGGCAAAATGTGTACTATTTATTTATCCTCACATCGGAACACCTGCAATTACACCAATGGAGCGCACAAATCGAGTATCTACTGTTTTCCAACCTGTGTGCGGTGGTCTGCTGGACATCGAATGGATGGCGGTGGATCACGCACGCTCGCTAACGTAGCATCAGGCCATCGCTCCTTTAGGATCCACATATAAATCCATATCGCACTCATTCTTGACAATATTAAAAAAAAAAAACGGAAAATATTAAACTATAGGTACCTACACCTCTACCGAAGCCCAACTCTTCTGCCAAGCCAAGTCTAACACAGTTTCACACATTTCATGAACTGACGCAAGATGTCAAAAGATGCGTGTTAACTCTTCATTTGAAGGCTATTGGGTTACGGCTAGTAGGGATCACGGACGCTAGCAAAGAGTTCCACACAGAAATCATGGAAACCTTTTCCATTAAATAGTTCATGCAGTGACAATTTTCAGAGATTCATAACAGACCGCTCTCATTAGGAAATTCCCTTAATCATTTAAGAGTCACTGTGACTCATAAAATAAAATGCTTATTACAGACAAGCACACGTAATCACTAAAATGTTTGATTTTCAGATGACGTCACTGTTTTACAGCTGTTTTCGAGATTGTACAGAAATTGCTTTCATAACTTTATCTCACGAGACAATTAGATAAGAAATATGCTTTTCTCATTTATTCGAAACTCGTGACTTTTACCATTAACTTTGAGACAGTCATTAGATTACTTTATTAACATAGTATGTATTTGGTCGTTAGCTCTGTGAATTTTTATTATAGGCTTTTATTATCTAGTCTAATTGAATCCCCTCAGCTCCTAATTGAAAAAAGTCTTAAATACGTATCAACCAAATTAGCAGATTAACTTAGAATTTTTTAGGTTGTTTTTGCTTGTAAAAAATACATGAACCATGAATGAATACATGACCCTATCTGGAATTCAAGTATTTTAAGGACTTCGTCCTGCGGTCCGGTCAACTCTAACGCTGCCCGCACTCTATGCTCGGACGCAGAACGCATTCAGTGTGACAAGTCCTTAAAACTTAACATACAGATGTGTTGCTGGGGAGTTTGTTGCGCCACTTCTTCTTCCCAGCTAAAACACTAGGAAGTGGTGACGGGAAAGGGACAGGAAGTTTTGGGGGTCTTTATGTAGAACTTTGACGTTCAAAAAGTGCTGGCACTCAGCCTAATTTTAATAAATGACCTTTGATTGAATGAACGGTTACCGTTTACTACACGCTCATGAATATCTGCAACTACAGGGGCATCACAGTTGTGATTCCATCCTGTAAAAATGTTACATAGTAAAACAACGTAAAAATGTTACATACTAATGCTATTATCACACAATGATTATAGATGGTTTTAAAACTAAGTATGGTGGTTGAATTTATAACAGTCAACTGCGCCTCGATATTCAAAACCACTGCATCTCCTGGGTGCAGACGTTACAGTAGCGACCATCATTAAAACGCCCATTCAAGGAGCAGTCGAGTATGAAGAAAAAGCATAATTTGAAAATCAACACCCAGCATTAGGTAGATGGCTCCTTTTATAAATAAGAAACTGAGCCTATCTCTCTGGATATAAGAAAAGATTTCAGTAATAGCTAACACTCAAGTAAATTCAGGAATCGAGACCTTAAATCTAACGGAAACATTTGTTACAATAAAAGCGGCTTGGGATTATCCGAGCAGAAATCCTAAAAAGAAAGGTGAAAAGTCATTTATTTAAACTTATCTTCCCTAAGGTATTGTCGCGCACATAAAGTCTGAACAAAAAACGACGTGCACGTACCTACCTTGAATTTAATCTTGATAATGACTAGGGACATTTAGAATATGTCGTTCAATTTTATTTACTGAGCTGTTCGTAAAAAGTCTCTAATGTCACAGGAGTAATTGAGGTGGTAGGTTCATTCCATCTGACGTGGGACCTTATTGGTGATACCTGAATTAGATCACGTAGAGGCACTTTAACAGGCTTTTAGCGAAATAGTATTTTGGCTAATAGATACGTATATTTTGCCCGATTTTAAGGGAGTATTGTGTTTTCTTACTTCTCTGATGTTCTTTCTGATTAATTTCGTTGCGTTGAATCGTTTCTTTGGGACTCGTCCATCTTTATTGAGAAGGAGTTGTTTTGTTGGTCGCTACTGTTGATTTTGACCATCTGGAGCTGCAGTGGATGGATGTTAAATAGTGTGGTAGAATAGCCCCAAGTTAAAAAGAGACAATAAGGTCTTCATGAACCAAAGCTTGCTGAGAAGATACAATGTATAAAAATTATGCAGTGTCTACAGTGAGGTGATAAACCTAATGGTAATTAAGGATTCAGTGTGAGAAGCTTCATCACAATGTATGCTGTGTTTAAGGCCACATTGCGGGCTGCCGAGGTATGAAGTGATAAATGGCTCGATCGTGGCCCGCAAAGTAATTAAACTTGCACGCAAGTTGCTTACAGGTGGAAACACGAGGAAAGACGAACGTCTTCGGCATTCGACTCTTGACACGGTTTTTAACCGACTTCAAAAAAGGAGGAGGTTCTCAATTCGTCGGAACCTTTTTTTTTTATATATGTTCCCCGATTACTGGAAGATGGCTGGACCGATGGGGATTTCGTTTTTTTTGTTTGAAAGGATATACTTCCCAAGTGGTCCCATGATCATCAAGTCAGGATCTGATGATGGGATCCTAGAGAAATAGAGAGAACTTTTCAAATTTTAAAGGCAGACTTTAAGCGATTTGGGTAGTTTTTGGAAGAGTACTTTCTCGGAGTGGTTACATTTCATTTTGGTGAAGATCTGATGAAGAACTCCGGAAATAGGCAACGGACCTCCTCAATAAATGATAGCAAATGGACTGAGATTGCTAAAATCTCATGTATGTCTATTCTGAGAAGGGGTAAGCACATGTGAACCACTAAAACATCCAAACCATCATAGTTGCATATTTTAAGTATATGTTATTATTATTCTTATAGTATTATTTAAGTAGTATGTATTAGTATGATATTAATTTTAGTCATATTTATTATAGTATGTTATATTTAAAGTTTTTTTGTCTTTTTATGTTAACATAACTTTTACACACGATGTCTACATATCTTTTATTCGACTCTCCTTTCGCAGGTATGCTGGAAGAGATTTCTTTAGAAATAAGCATCACCTTTGTACCTATTTTTCTGTTCCCTTCTTCTTATTTATTTGTTAAATGTGTGTACATAAACTGTTAAATAAATAAATAAATAAAAAGTGAAAAAAAAAACACTTTTTTAACTACACGAAACGTTTCGTTTTCAATGGTAATAAATAATATTGAATTCATTTGACACATGCCGGTGGCTCATAAGCGAGATCAAGAAACTTCATGATCCTTTATTTGTAAACTGAAAATAACAGCTCTTCTCTTTTATTATAGGAATCGTGCAGGAGCCACACAGTTTCGAATTTGCAACGCTAGATGGCACGGTCTATGCCTTGCACGTTCCCTGTAGGAACTATGTATGTGTAACAGAATAAACGCAATACCTCTTAAGGGGTCACTATACTCATCATTATGAACAACTATCACTATGGGACCAACATTGAAATCGCAAAAAAATCGATTCCCCATACATTATGGATTATGTGGTAGTAATTCGACAACACTGACATCTGAACAGCTGATTATTTTTTCGCGATTTCGGGGTTGGTCAGTTGTCCATAATAATGAGTTCAATGACCCCTTGAGAGGTATTGCGTTTATTCTGTTAACGTTGTTTAAACAAAAAAACTAATTTCTTTCACTCAAACGTCAACTTTATATTATTTTAACAAAGACAGCAACAGAAATATACTACATATTACCTAAAACATCTTAACAATAACAGAATAAGATAAGGCCTACCCACATCATAAGTTGACAATAAACTAACTCCAAGCCAAAGCTCTCTAAACGCTAAATTTTCTCTATAAATCAAAGAAAATGATAACATCGCGGTAGATAGGAGGATTCAGGAGCCTTTATGATCCAGTAGTTTATAAAGGCTCCCGAAGACAGGCGCCACGCCATGTAGTGCGACAACGATGCGACGATGTCTTTACATAAAAAAATCTTCTACAACTCCAGGGATGAAAAGAATTTTGAGGGAAGTTTTAACCAGATCCACCCGTTAAGACGGGATGAAGTAAAAAATCTTACTTTCACATTTATAATATTAGGACCAATGGAATCCTATGAAAACGCGACTTCAAACCGTTGTCGCAGTGTCGCGTCGCACCTATCTGAGGGAGCCTTGAAAAGTTTTGTACCCGAAATAGTCACTATTTGAAAACAGCTCAATGCGTATAAACAACAATGTATTAGTGAATATTTTTTGTTGGGATTTTGGGCACGATTGTTACTTGTTCCTTTTGGCTTTGTGTATGAATGATTTTGTTTTTGATATTTTTTTCACAGAAAAAATAAGTTCATGGTATTTTCGATTTTTTTTAGAAATCGTTATGAGATTTGCTGTCTGAGAATGACTTGATGCTAGGTCGGACTGCAGTTGATGAATTAATGTCCTTTAAATTACTCTTGTATCACGAAAGTAGTTTTTAGATTCCAATTATCAGGTACATTCCATAAATTGTAGGATTTTCGCAAAAATATTTTTATCAAAATATCTTATTACACTTTTATGGATCTCTTTTTTATTATTTCCAGGATGAGAAATCAAATGACTGCATCCGCTCTAGGCGAGCGGAAGGGAGGGCCATCAGGGTTCTTCCAAATGCCCTTTGCTTTCCAGGGCCGCGTAGACTGTTTCGAACGAATTCAGTAACCCTGTCAATTCCTCATCCCCTGGATACCATAATGCAAGAAGATCCCTACTCATCAGCCCTTCAGTTCAATTGAGAAGGAGTTGCAAGAGGCCACGTTTCGATGAATCAATAAAATATCTTGATAAATCACCACGTCCGGCGTCCTAACAAATGTTGACACAAACGCATGGAATTCGTCACAAACTGATAAAGCTATTTATGACGTCACTAACCTCCTATTCTCAACGTTTACGGTAACATGATAAGAGTCACGAAATATGTTAGTACAGAAGAGCCACTCGAGCCTAAAAGTTAGTGAGCACAACGTGCGAGTCAGATAATTATCTCAGGCGTCGCCCGACAAAGCCATCATCACTCGAATACCCGATTGTCGCATTCATCGATCGCGTCGTCGCGACGAAAGAGGTTGCTTTCCAGTTTTGCTGAACAAATTAACGCAAAAATTGCGTTTTTGCGGTATGTTTGCTTTGCATTAGGACGAAGCTTCAAAACAGTAAGAAGCAATGTCATTCAGTAATAAAATATTTGTATTGAGATTATTTTTATAATTTTATCTCAGACTAGTTGACCCGCGCAATTTCGTCTGCGTCAAATTTTCAATTTGAAACCAACCGAACAAACAAACTCTTCAGCTTAATTATATTATAAGTACATAAGCATAGATATCATCGTAAGGAAACCTGGGGTCATACTATGACGTGTAAATCCCACCACGATTCCGTTGCAAGAAAGAAACGGAAAAATACATGGCGTATAGCACTATCCCATTCTTATAACGGAAGCATAATTGTATTGGTATATCTAAGTAGAGCCGAAATTGAAATTTTCAATGACTGACTGACTGGAATTGTCAACCTACCTTGAGCAAGAGTAGTGAATAATACTCACGCCTTCCCTGTACAAGAAGAGACGTTTGCCCAACACTGGGACAGTGACAGGCCGAAATAATATGTTTTGTTTCCGAAATACGATCGACAATTCGGTTTCAAATCGAAACTCTAGTGTATAAACTAAACTAATAATCGCCCTCATAATAGTTTCGATTGCGATTCGATTATTCTCATCATATTATCTATTTAATTTTCTATTTCGTCTTCTAAGTATGCCCTTAACACTTTACTCGTAGATTTTATTGACTGATGTGCAAAGAAAGTGATGTTTACAAGGGCGATATATTTTATGTTTCTATTTTTACTGCCCAATAAATGTAGAAACTTCACGCCTATAAAGTTCAGTAGGCATCAATAAAGTGGATAGACAGTTCAATCTAATATTTGGCCTGTTTTAAATTATGTTTAGGAACACACTCGTAGGCAGAAAAGTTTTACAATAACGGCGTCTGGTGAAGACATTCGGATTCGAGAGAATCGAGCCAGAACGTGGAAATAAACATTCTGGAAGATCTTCGTCGATTTTTGTCGATTTAATAGATACTCAAAAAAATAGTACGTAGTTAACTAAAGCTCTTTAAAAGATGCAAATTTACTAGCAAAAAAGATTGTCAAAGTTCAAAATATACCTATGGGATTGACCACGTATAATTTCGGTTTTGGACCTTTAATCAATCGCTTGAATGACACTGCCTAGAATGTCATTTCGCTATCCGAACAGCTCTGTTATTTACTACATTCAGATCCTGGAAGGTGCATTCTGGGAAAGAAAGAAGACGAGGGATATCCTGTGAAAACGTTCCATACTAGTATTTAATTTTTTTAGAATACTTCTACTGCGGCCAATTTGGACCTGGAGAATTTAATTCTAACGATCGTAAGATACTATAGTGTTTACTTATGCTTATGGATACAAAGCGTGAGTTTAGAAAGGCAATTCTCGTATTTTGGAGCGTTTGAATTCGCAAGCTATATAAAACACCTCTAATTTCCCTAAATTATGACATTGATTGAAAAACTCAACTAAAAAAAAAACCTCAAAGCATTTATTTCAATGAAACCATGACAGGCACTTTTGAATTGTCAAGATCAGTCTGTCCAACGAGATGAAGCTATTTGCACGTTCCAAAGCGTAGATCTCTATTAAGAAGAACGTGCAAGAAACTCTACGGACACTCTTTTAAATCAATGTTTTGTACAATGATAGATATGGTTACATCATTCGTGTGAAACTTATACAAACATACATATATGTGAGAACGATGTAGAAAGACTTGCAATATCAAGCGTCCGAAGTAAAAAAATAAGCAACAATTCAAAGAACAAATAATTAAAATAAAACGTGGCAGCTGAGAGATGACGGCGCTCGCTCAGCAATATGACGCCTGCGCTAGCACAATTCGGCTCAACCACTTTGAAGGGTGCCAAATGATCCAGCACCATCAGCCAGACTTTTAAGTGAGCATGACACTCCCAACCGCCAGGGCACATTCAAGTCAAAGAAAATTACAGTTTAAGGTAGGTACACAGTACTCACACATGTGCCGTTAATGCATGAAATTATACAATGTTAAATTAATTGAGTAAATACAATAAAAATTAGATGTTATTACAATATTCAGCGGGTCTAACAACTGCTAAAAGATTAGTTTTTGCGCCCTAGTGGATGTGGACCAGCCCAGGACCAGCATTGAAACAAGCATTCCATCTTCAATTTACTCTCCCTGATTGTCACTGAGATGATATTGCGACTTGAATTTGAACGCTTTTTAAAGATGAGAATTGGTCTATGGGCTCGTTTCACTAGTAATACAGCCACAAAACGTGGCGGGCGCTAATTTGATTGGTAATGAATAGATAAATTCACATGGACCACATATTGCCATCATTATCGACCACATCGCAACCACGTCACAACCACAACGCAACCATCAGCGACACCACGAAATAGCGGCCGGCCACATCGCAAACACATTCACATTTTGTAGGTATCACAATGCAACCGCTAGAAGCCGCCGCAACACTATTCACACGTAACCACAGCTCGACCACCTTTTGTCGCGACGGTGTGGTGTATGTATGTTTTCAAAAAACAATACACATGAATAGCCTCATCATCACACTTCGGATCATCTCGTATCAAATATTAATGATCGCACTGTGCTCCTAGACACAACCCAGTGTTACCGTACTACGGAAATAGGAATCCTCTGGTGAATTAGTGGTGATTGATTGCAAACACTAGTACGTATAGTTTCCTGACAAATGTAGGCATCTGCACACTAATTCTCTTGCTACCTGAACCTGAAATGTCCAGGTTTTCCATGACCGATTTTATCGACCAAGTTTTTATTGAGGAAGTCAGTTGGTGAAATACGACGTGGGTATTAATAATGAATTAAAATACTTTCTTTTTAAATTATAAAAAAAAAATATTAAAAAAAACTAAATTATTAATTAATTAAGAAGTCTTAAAATAGGTTTTTTTCCCTGGTTTGACACCAACGGTCCATCTCACGGGATCTGTGCATTAATTCGGTTCGAAAATGTCATCTATATTTATTATGAAGATGGTACCTACTCAGTGATAGTGTCGCCTTACTACAAGTAAAAAATTGTTTATCAAATCAGTACTTTCATACCCGAATTTCTACAAGCAAATAAATAAACAAACAATTTTATACCTTTTTATTATTAGTATTAATTTATCAAGCTACTTTATGATTTCATTTAATAAAATAGACTTCAGGAAAACAGCTTAAAACTGAAATATTTACCTTCACGAATGCCAAAAAAAGCACCTACACAAATAACTTACAAGCAAGTACTTATTGGAAGTGAAAAAACTAATAAGTACATAGAGAACCAATAAATTATCAGCCCAGACGTCCATACATTTTCCTTTGCCAAGTCATTTCCTTTTATTCCATTTCTACTCTATATCTTCGTTCCAAGTATTTCCTTTGAGAACAGATCTTTCAGATAGATAGAATTTAAAACGAAAATTAGTACTGCCGGACGCAGACCATGGCTTACAAATGTTAATAGCATATATAAAGTTAATTATAAGAAGTAATAGGACTTTTAAATGTGTAAGAAGTTCTAGACAAAGTTCGATTCTATCGGCGTGCGGCGGAGATAGCCTGCGATTTTCGGAGTGGAAAAATGTCCGAGTTTGACTGACCACGTGACGTCAGTCTAATAAGATTGACACGCGCTATTCGATAGCGCATGTCAATCTATTAGACTGACGTTCTATTGACTGAATTCTATTACACTGCGATCGCAGAGTCCCCAAACCTTACTTATTTTCTAACTAACAAAATATGTGGTATAGAGTAGTGTTAGTATGTTTTCATATTTTTTTTTAACTAAAGGGTGTGTTAGACTAAAGCCAGAATTGGTTCGAAAGAGTCACCGTGGCCCCGTAGGGCCACGGTGACTCTTTCGAACCAATTCCGCAACCCTGGCAGGCCCTGTCTCCTATGCTGACATCTCTTTGAGGCGCGCGTGGAACACAACGCGCCATCGACCCGGGCCTGGTGGTGATCGGACAGCGAGCTACCTAACGCTTGCCCTCCGCAGGCCCACGCCTACGGTGGCCAGGGATCGCCTTGCGACTCCCGACGCCCGGGGCGTCTTCTTCTGTAGCGGCGGTTGGGGCTAAGGCCTTGTCTCTCCTTCGCGCGGCCCGCCTCCTCCTTCGCTAGCATTACTGCTTCGCAGAAGGAGGTGACTGCTTTCCAAGCCTCCTCGCTCCGGATCATGGATTTGACCAGGGCCGGACGCGAAAGGTCGCAGCCGCCGATCGCCTCCGGCAGTGGTGCTACGCCCAAGCAGGGCAAACCTCCACCGTATGCTCCACCGTGTCCTCCTGGCAATCCTAACAGTGCTGACACCCGGGCGTGTCCTCCCGCTTAATCCGAAACTGGTACCTCCCGAAACAGCCGTGTCCGGTGAGTACCTGTATCAAGCGGAAGGTGAGGACGCCGGGACGCCTCTCCAGCCACTCCCCAAAGAGGGGCCTTACCGCCGTAATTGTGGCGTGCCCAAACACACGCATACCTGCTAGCTTGAGCCGACGACCAACTTTTTTTTTGTGAGGTGATAAAGATATTCAAGAGTTTTTTTATCATCCCAAATCCAAGAAGACTTTAGCTTCCGTTTTTGCACCTCGTAACTAACCTATGCCCAGATTTCAACCTTGTGAATAGGATATGACTTAAGGTGGCCACCTGCTCTTAGACTGTTACAATGACTTATCAGTTAGTATTTCATATAATTTAACAACATTATGTACAAACATACATCAAAATCAGCACCAAGACTTAAAATAAAGGGATTTAATGGCTTTGGCACCAGATCCCTGAAAATCAGCCTTTGGCCCAAACTAGCGGG
Source organism: Mamestra configurata (assembly GCA_002192655.3). Lineage (NCBI taxonomy): Eukaryota > Metazoa > Arthropoda > Insecta > Lepidoptera > Noctuidae > Mamestra > Mamestra configurata. Next base: position 52,574 of record NDFZ01005409.1, read on the forward strand.
TATGATCTCAGTAAATGTCACTTTTGCTTGTGAGTAAAGCTTTTTTAAGTCCTTTTAAAACACATAGAATATTAGATGGTCGCTAAGTAAACAACGCCTCTCAACATTTTTACTGACTTTATAGTACAAAAAGTTAAATAAACGTGCCGCGGGAAGGGGGGGGGGGGACTGAATGCACGCAGCAAGCTGTCCCTAAGATGTAAACTGCGCATCTTCACGACGTGCATACGCCCCATAATGACGTATGCGTGCGCCACTTTCGCGCACGCAAAGTCGCACCACGTCCATAGGATGCAAGTAGTTCAAAATCGATTTCTCCGAAAGGCCACGGGCGCCCCGTGGTTCATTAGGAACGAACGACTCCATGTCGACCTCAAAATCCCGACAGTGAAGCAGTTCATGAAACGACTATCGCAGCGTTTCATCGAAACTGCTTCAAAACACCAAAATCCCCTTATCGCATCGGCTACCCGATACACCCCCTCACAGATCAGTAGGACTCGCCGCCCGCGGCATACCCTCGTCGAACCCGACGACCCCATCACCCAGATTCAAGAGAGCCGTAGGGAAACCAGCACTCTTCGAAAACACACACGACACAGACCGCGTTCCGTTTTCCGGCCCCGCCGCCGGGGCCCGTCGCGACGTCCCAGTAATAACCCTCCCCGACCTTTGGTTACCGAGCCAGCCCGCGTCGCTGAGTCAGTAGTTTTAAACTCCCCAAATAATGTTATGACCCAGCCTGTCCCTTGCTGTTCCTCCCAAAATGACGCCGCTAGCCGAGGTCCGTATCCCACAGGGGATGCCCTAGCGAGCGGTCATGTAGTTTTAATTTAGTTTGTAAGCCCTGGCTGGGGGCCTTAAATTCATTTGAGGCCACCACAGGATAGTCCTGTTAAGCAGTAACCAGCCCTAGCGTGCTGAACTGCGAGTGGTCACCGACAAAAAAAAAAAAAAAATAAACCGCGGGAAGGTTGTTCCGATGTAATTAGCCTATTTCAATCGGTACAACTTCCACGCGGCGCATTTAGCCCCGATCTCCCTACTAGGATGCTGGGACAACTATTTGAATACTTTTTGTTTTTTGGATGGGAAATTATCAAGCCTATGTCCAGCAGTGGACGTCTTTCGGCTGATTTGATGATGTTCGCTTAGTGATGTTATAGTCTTTGGTGGAGGTTAGGATGGGACTCGCACAGCTTAGATTCAATAGATTACGGGATGCACACAAGTGCAAACTTGTCTAACTTAGCTTATCTCTTGATCCCCTACCGCCTTTAAATTTTGTCTAACTAATAATCGTAAAATATTCGAACGCGTCAATAAAATATTTGAGTGCAGTTTGGAATAAAATGTTTCGATTCAACGCTTCCCGTTAAATGATGAACACTGCAGACATGACGTTAACACCTATGATATAGGTATGACACTGTGTTTGTGTCCGTGTCAGCAGTTAAAAACATAACATTCCCCGAAGGCAACCCTGGTATACTAACCTTCTAAATATTAAACTGTGCCCGCGGCTTCGCTCACTTGTCTGTGTATTCTATTGATCCTTTCACTAATTTAACAACTTATTTTTATGTACCTTCATTCTAAGCAAATAAAGAACTGTTCTATTCTATTCTATTTCAATATTATAAATTTGGAAGTCTGTTTGTTTGTTAATCCATCACTCTACAATGCCTGAACGGATTTGGATAAAGTTTTACTACCCCGACAGACCATGGCCTGAAATAGGACACAGGATATTTTTTATCCCCATAGTACCTAGTTACAATACAGGAAGAATGTTTAAAGTGTGCGTGGATGGAAAAATCCGAAACTATGAAGATTAGCGAAAAACACTGAAAGGAGTACCGACTTACCAAGCCCGATTTTGATGAAAATTAATGCTGCTTTGTTGGATTAAAAAAAATCAATGTTAAAAAACCAGGAATCGAAACGGTTGATTTTGAAAAAAAAATACAGAACTGTATTAAAAAGTATTTCGTTAAAAATGAGTACTTTCCCATACTTTTCCATACGTTATTAGTTCCTAGAATTTGATCCTTATTAGCGACACTTTCGGGTGGTGTAATAATACATGTGTGTTTTTTTTTTAAATCAACCCGTTTCAATTACGATGAATATAAAAAACATTTGATTGACATTTTCTTGATTTTATAATATATTTAATAGGTACCATATGTATGGTTTAAGCTTAAACATATCTATATTGATATAAAAATAATAGTCCTAAAATATTGCAAATAATATAAAAATAACTTCAAAATCCCTTTTATGTTTTGATTTCATTAACCCCGTGTAAACCTCAGAAATGAATTAGCAAATAAATCCTCCAAAGATCAAACAAAAACGCTCATAATAACATCTGAAATTGATTGATACGAGTAGGTATCCTCATATCCATTTCACAAATTCATTTCCATTACTTTCATATCAAGGAACCCTTTCCAAGTTATTGGTATGAAAAATGAGTTCCCTTATAACATTTATTAAGGCCGAGACATCAGGGAATCCTGGATATTAAACTTATGGCTAGATCACAAGAGATTTAGGTTTCTTATTATAAGCTTTATTCAACGTCATCTTGTTTCTTGCGTTATGGGATGAAGCTTGAACGATGCAAGAGATTAGCGATATTTTCTTGTTAGATACCTACCTACTTGAAAGCATTTTCACACGTCTTCACTCCCATGCTACAGAGATCGTACCTACATTTTTGTAAATTAATGAATTCAGGTTACAGTTCTCTCGGCGATAGTGAAGAGTGTAGCCTTTAATAAAATAGTGAAACCTATTTATAATATTAGCTTAGGCAACCCTCTTAGCTGTCGGAGAAAAAAATGATGTAACTAACAACTGATCAATTGGAACTTTTTACGGTTCCGAACATCCGTAAGAAACGGAACCTTTATAGGATCACCCGGTTGTCTGTCTGTACGTCTGTCACAGCCAATTATCTCCGAATCAACTGGACCGATTCTGTTGAAATTTGGTACACATATGAAATTCTGTGACCCAAACACGAACGCATTAAGTAAACGAATAAATTTTGAGTATGTGGGACAACCTAAAAATAAAAAGTTTTTGAACTGTACCGTGCGATATATCAACATTTTTAAAGTTATTCAAGAATTAAGACGAAATTGACCATTCGACCAGTTTGTCAAACAGAAAGGTCAGCTCACAACAAATATTATAAATGCTAAAGTGAGTTTGTTTGTCAGTCACCTACCTCTTCACGACGTATTGGCTGAAGACATTTGGATGAAACTAACCTAGGGTACGGGTAGACCATGTCCCGGAATAAGACATAAGATACTTTTCATCATGGAAGTGTGTTCACTTGGTATATTTTCAGCAACCACGTGGGCGAAGCAGAAGCTAGTTTTAAAATAAATTAAATGAGGTACAATCAGAGCTGAGCAAAATACATGCGCTAAATATAAAATCGAAAATACAGTATTTTAACTATTTTTATTTAAATGCAAAATACTTATTAGAAAATACGGTTAAGTATTAGATTAGGCTAGTCTTTTTGCTTACGAAAGCTATCGAGCGCTTTTTTCTGCAGAACGCACCCACTGATAAGATTGTTAAAAGTATTTATGTTCAAATGTATTTTGAAGTCAAAAATATTTGAAATACTAAATACAAAATACCTCAGCGTCATGTATTTCAAATACCAATTACAAATTATTTTTTTAAGAAGTAATTGAAATACAAATACCAAACACGTATTTGTATTTCAATTACCTACGTATTTTAATTACAAGTCATTCAAATACTGCCCAACCCTGAGTAGGTACAATATAATTATGTAGAGCTTGCTTCGACGAATTGAAAGGTTGGTCCAACTAGTACTCAGATGAATGGAACTATCTGGACTTCACTCATAATATTTGCTTAAATATCGAGCTAATTTAGATGAAGTAGTCGGTTTAACCAGAATAATTATCTAGCTCAACCAATGTAACTTTGTTTTTCAGACTTAGGAGTTAGGTATTATCATAATATTAAACAGGCTTCAGGACTTCATAAAATGCGAATTTTGTAAGTTTGTGAAGGGAACAGTGTAATCATCAAATGACTTCCTCCGCTCTGGATGGAGCGAAAGGACCTGTCAGACTCTTACTGACTAAACCCCATCCATGTTCCTCCTAAAGCCCTTTCCGTTCCAGGGCCGCGGTGACTCTTTCGAACAAATTGATATGAACATATGAACCAGATGGATATTGGCTATTTTTATGTAAATATAACCCAGACAAAGCCGGGGCGGACCGCTTGTGATATATACATAGAAGCAAGCTGTTCGATTTTTACGGCACCGAAAGTAGATAATCCAATACAGTCGGTACTAGTGACAAGCCGGCGTGGTAACCATTGGTACCTATTTTGGTGGGCGTGGTGGAACCAGACATGAACCACTTAAAATATTGTAACACTAGCGGACTCACGCTAGTAAGCTACTTAAGATTTTATTATAAAATAAAACTGTATTTGAGATTTAAACTTCATAATATATTTTGCGTCAGCCTTCAATGAGCGCTAGCACCGGAGTCCCATATAAAAACAAAACATATTGTCATATTCCTAATTCAAATTCTCTTTTACTTTTTGCCAGATGCTTCCAAAGGGCTACCTTGTCTGCCAGAGACCTGGAGACAAGGAGATCCTCTTGACAATATACTCTCTCCAAAATACTCCACAATTCGTTACATCAATTCATCAAGCACAGATTTCAGTCCATTAAGCTGGATGATGAAACTAAATTGTATTTTGACAGTTCACTAGTCCGTTTCGACAAGCCATAAGTACCGCAGCGACCGATTTCGGCCTGACAGGCGCTTAACGACGATTGATAGAATAATTTACTTGATACTGGATATCGTGCTGAGTTTATTGAATAGACCGATGACGTATTTTGATATGCGATCCTTTAAAAATCTGGTACATGGTGGGGAACTAATGATGGATCGTAAGAGGATGTGTTGAACAGGATGAGTCAGATTTGGTGCGTCTTAGTTAGATTATATATAATAGCTTTTACCCGCGACTATGTACGTACATATCCCAATTTTTCCGGTTCCCTTATAGCCTATACCTAGCCTTCCTCATGAATGTGGCTATCATATACAAAAATAATTTTCCAAATCCGACTGATAGTTCCCGCGGATAGCGCAATTAAACAAACAAACAAACTATTCAGCTTTACTATATTAGTATTGATTTCTCCTCCAGTAGACCTACTCCCAGCATTGGCGTACAAATGCTGAGAGTATGTAGGTCTTCTCACAGTCTTTGAACAGGTCATCGGACTATCTGGTTCATGATCAGCTTACAGTCTAATCGTATGCAGTTCAATGATAAATTATATTCATTTTGTAAGTAGATTAAACATAACACGTCAATCTAAGGGTCATTTAAAGCTAGATGAGGCCGGTGTTTCCTAGCTGACTACCCTGAAAAGAGATACCGAAACAAACTCAGAGGTCAAAGTCTCTTTTAAAGTCCGTACTGGTCAAATCATATGAGAACCACCAGTCGCATTTGGAAAAATCTTTTTTTATTTATAGCCACATTTATGTGGAAGGCTAGGCTATCCCAGTAATAACCCTCCCCGACCTTTGATTACCGAGCCAGCCCGCGTCGCTGAGCCAGTAGTTTTAAACTCCCCAAATAATGTTACGACCCAGCCTGTCCCTTGCTGTTCCTCCCAAATGACGCCGCTAGCCGAGGTCCTTATCCCACAGGGGATGCCCTAGCGAGCGGTCATTTAGTTTTAGTTTTATTTTAGTTTGTAAGCCCTGGCTGGGGGCCTTAGAGTCATTTAAGGCCACCACAGGATAGTCCGGTTAAGCAGTAACCAGCCTTAGTGTGCTGAACTGCGAGTGGTCATCGTCAAAAAAAAAAAAAAAGGCTAGGCTATACGGGAACGGGAAAATCTTACGGGAAAAACGGGATATGTGGGTACAAAGTCGCGGGCAAAAGCTATTAGATAAATATGTGTTGAAGAAGAAGAATAATGTTAGATGGATTCCTACATGGTTAAGAAACAATGCTTGGAATGAAATCAGTCTGCTTTAAATCGAGTGTTATACATTTTTGCAACGTGAGTTATCGAACGGGCCCGAACGGGCTCGCACGGGGGTTGTAAGAGATTTGAAATTACGTTTCCGTTCAATTTCGTCCATTAGCACCCTTTGCTTTGCGTCAGCGTACCTGAATGCCTTTGCGAGGGGAGCTCTGACGAATATAATGTTATTTCCTCGAGTAGGCTTCCGCTGTTTGAAACCCTCTTTATGACAATGTACTGGGCGGAAAGTTGAAGCGTACCTAACCTTAATATTGATACTACCAGAGTTATTTTTTTCCTTCTTGTTTTTATGCCAAAACATTTTTTTTTGTCATGCTATCCATGTTTTACTTTTTTCAGAACTTTATTCCTAAAATTACCTGTATCATTGCAATGTATTTTAAAAATATGACTAAAACTTTGACATTATTTGCAATTTATATAGGCCCTACTAATATTGGATGCAACAAAGTTATTAATTTTATTAACATATTAATAAAAAATTACAAATCAAAATTGTAGAGAGTTTGAAACTGCATACACTGTGAAACTGTTATAAGTGTTCCGTGGGTAGGGTTCATATTAAACAAACTCAGCAATAAATTGAGACAGGCAGAATCGTCATCATCGACAGCCCTTTGCCCACTGCAGAGCATAGGCCTCTCTTTTCTTGTGCCAAGCCTCAATCGAAAATCCTTCATTGATAGCAAGCTTGTAGCGGCAACAATGCCACCACATGAAAAACTAAGAAACGAAATCTGTACGGCAACAAAAATAACCGCAACGCCCTCTACGGCAAACCAACAACGAAATCCTGCATCGCGCAAGCAAAGTTCTCCGTGTGATTCGAACACATACCAGGAGCGAAGGCACGGAGAGAAACTAGCTATAGCCCATAACTGCCCCAATATCCCCCCTTCCAATATCGAAGAGCCACTTCAAATAGCAACTACTTAACGACTTCCAAGGCAAAAACTCCCATGTTTATGACATAAACTTTATATTCTATTATATGGGCACCACATAAGCGTTTGATGGCGTATTTAGCCCATGGATGCTTCTAACCTGATATCAAGTTTTATAGAAAACAGGAAATTATTTGAAACTAGGTTAAAAGTGTTATGGGGAGCTTTCATGTCGTGTAACGATGTTAGGAACTTGCTGCTGAATGGAGCTTGGATGGATTTAGCTTAGTTAATTATCTTGCAGTTGACTGGGGACTTGGGCATGGATCTTGTGTTTACAGGAAAATGTAATAGGAGTAAAACTTTTTTTATTAGCTTTATTATCTTGTACCTACTCAGTACAAATAGCGTAAAATTTTTAGGGTTCTGAACATCCGTAAGAAACGAAACTCTTATATGATCACCGGATTGTTGTCTCTCTGTCCGTCTGTCACAGGCAATTTTCTCCGAATCAACTGGACCGATACTTTTGAAATTTGGTACATGAAAATGTATTCATGTGCGTAATACATTTTGAGTATGGGTATTGGCAGACAAACTAAAAAAAAAAAAAAAAATGATATATCAAATAAAAGGACTTATTGTGGGGGTTTTATTTATATTTTTTTCATAATTTTAAAATAAATAAATTTTTAAAGTTATTCAAGAAATTAGACTTTTCAAATACGCTCAGTAGTTTCGGAGATAAGGGTATCGGACACCATTTAGCCTAAAATTTTGATTCCTTATACATATATTCCGTAGAGATGATTTCCGACTTTCACGTGGATGAAGCCGCGTGAACCTAGAAGGTATCTAAGTAATAACCCATAACCAGTGCTTATAATGTATTATTAAGTAAAGTAGGTGACATCAGTAGCAATAAAATAAGTCGCCAAACAGCAGTAGGTCTCAGCACTCCTCGAGGCTAGGTTTTATATTTGACAGCAATAGTCACCATAGTTCTAATAATATCTAGTCAGACATATACATTCTTCACGCATTAAATAGCACAAATCGAATATCCAATATACTATAACCCAATATCAAAAAATTCGTAACCACACTCTCTGCTTGAAGGATTTCATACCAAAATTCAAAATTCAAATTCAAAATTCAAAAGTCATTTATTCAAATTAGGCTGAGTGCCAGCACTTTTTGAACGTCAAAGTTCTACATAAAGACAGTCCCCCAAAACGCCCGCCCGTCACCACTTCCTAGTGTTTTAGCTGGGAAGAAGAAGTGGCGCAACAAACTCCCCATGCCGAACATGACAGCATATTTTCCTACCCCTCAGTCAATATTGAAAATTCGTCCGGAGTACAAAAGTATGAAGTTATAAGTAAGTTATATGAACGTCGTTAGCAGACATCGAAAACTTGTTAAAGCATAACTAATGGACTTCCGAGCAAAGTTCATTATCTCCTTCACAAAAGATAATTTCTAACTCCGCGGAAAAATTGAAGACCTAACTTTATTTTCTAAGATCGGTTTACACTACGTCATTTTAATTTTATAATTATTGTTTGAGAAGTTATGTCACTATGAACTCTATTGAAGAGCATTTTTTCCAGGCTTCGCTCTCGTGGTCCATGCCGATTGAACAAGTATTTTTCGGAATAAAGTAAAAATATTTTTTTGAGCACTCAGGCGATAGTGTAGTTTTCTATCAATGAAATAATGTTTGCAAGTCTGACTCCGCTCCAAGGGCTTCGTACAAACTTGTATGTGGATAATTCATCTGGGAATCGAGTCTCAATTTTTTTTTATCATGTATATATTATCTACTGAAGTGTTTAAAAATATTGGTAGGATTGAAGGACAAACTTAAATTTTCAGTTAGTAAAATTGTTTTCCCATACATGTACATCACGATCACTGCAAATATAAGTTTGTAATCGTAAAATATGTTTTTTTTTTTGTGATAAAACTACAAATTTTCAGTTTCACACTTTTTCCTTCACATTTGTTGTAAGGCCTTGCTTCTTGCCAAATTTCATGATTCGAAGTCAAAAAGTACCCTATAGGTTTTGATTGCGTGCAAATCATGCGCCTTAGACGGACTATAAACGGCCTTATCTTTAGATTGCAGAGTTAGTTTTTTCACTGCTTCAAGGGGTAGTAGACATGAATTTTTTTTTTTTAAGTATGGGAAATCATCAAATGACTTCTTCCGCTCTGGGTGGAGCGGAAGGGCGTGTCAGACTCATACTGACTAAAACCCGTTCGTGTTCCTTCTAAAGCCCTTTGCGTTTCAGGGCCGCGGTGACTTTTACGAACAAATTCCGCAACCCTGGCAGACTCTGGCCCTAGCGGCCCCCGTCTTCTATACTGGCATCTCTTTAAGGCGCGCGTGGAACACAACGCGCCATCGAAAAGGCCAGGTGATGATCGGATAGCGAGCCACCCAACGCTCCTGAGTCGCAACCTAAGTATTAGATATTAAATTCAGCTTGATTCCTCCACGCGTTCCAGTTTTAAAGTTATTCAATAAGGATTCCGTTTTTGCCGATTTTTATTTGAGACTCACTCAGGACAAATAACAGAATCAAATAAATTAGTAAATAACACTGACAACTTACTACTAAAATATAACAATATAAAAAGACCTGTGCCACTGCGTGTGCTCCTATCTCAGCATTACTGATATTTTTCAAAAATAAAATGACGCAAATCTCTGGTATTCTGATACAGTTGTGGTTGGCGCAAGTGGTAAGCTGTGGTTAGATGTCAAAGTAAAAAAAACATGAAAAAAATGTGTAGAGAAATAAAAAAAGGCCATATCGACTTTAATGCTATCATGGAGCCACACGCTTGGCAATTGGGAATATGCATGCAATTTTTTTATTTGCAAAATAAAATACTTATTGGCTCTAATAAACAATTATGATATATTTTTTAAAATACCTTCAACAGCGAGAAAGTTATATAGCTTCAAAGATGCCAATTAGAAAGAGAAGTCCGATACGAACTCTGACGTCAAATAACATGTCGCCTATACCGCTGCCATAGAAAACAGCGTCTTCGCGAGAGGGACAGATAAATTTGTTTAAAACAGTTATATCTCGTTTGTTTTTCGATCAATTTTGATTATATTTTCACTGTTAGTATTATATTTTTGTATATTTTTAGATAAACTGTATAGATACTAAATATTTTTTTCATGCATATTCCCTATTGCCGCAACTTTCAAACCTCTACAAAGGTTTGGCAAAATTTTGCACAGTAGTATGTTTTGGACAGGCAAGCATTGGACATCGGGCTATTGTCGGCTATAATGTTCGGTTTACGTATTTTTATTGTACAAAGAAAAGAAAATAGCATGTGGCAAATTATCTTTGATTTGTGCTTAAAAACCAACACTCGATCGGATCGGCTACAAGCGCTTGCAAACCTACGCAGACCAAGTCAAACTCCCTATATACTTCGAACTGCGTGTAGACCCTGGGCCAGATAAGTTCATGTGAAGGTTTACTTTTAAATGGATTTTAAACTAAAAGCTCCAATGGCTTTATATCACGCAACGGTGCGGGCAAGTCGTTCTAGCAGCAAATTGAAACTTCCACGGAATGCAGCAGTTATTTGGGGCAAGATTATCAAAAAGTAGGCGGATGCTCTTGATCTGACTTTGTTTACATCAATGGACCAAGTCAATTTACTATAAAGATAACTTGTTTTTTTTTGTAAGAATTGTGTCAAAGATCGCAATTAAAGAAAAACATCGTCTTGAAAATTTAAAAAAAAAATAACTTTAATCTTCCTAAATAAATATTTTGTTGTTTTCTACGTGATACTGTTAGAAAGGTGCGAACCTAGTGCGAAAGAAAAGATCATTAACGTCATACCTACACATAATTGGATGTTCGCAAATTCAGTATTCAGATTCACGCTGTTCAGCCTTCAAAAGACGATCAACAATTCCCAACAATCCGGTTTGTAAAGTTATTTAATCATTAACATTTACAAAAAATAGGGTATGACACATAAAAAATCCTATTTTAATTAATTTTTGCTGATTTTTTTGCCCTACTCCTGGGCAAAGTCTCTCTCCAGTACTTCTTAACTTCAAAGCCCGCATTTGTTCCTTTCAGTTTTGGCGAAATCTGTCTAGATTGCACCTGTATGTAATTTCCATCAAAGTATCTGAAAATCGTACACTGTCAAAAGCTACAATCGTACACTGTCAAAAGCTACAAATCTCAATAAACAAACAAGACAAGTCGAAAGAAGACGTAATAACTTTTCTACAAGGCAATATAAATTTTCCGGCAGTGTGGTTCGACGTCCGCCTCCCCGCGACAGATGCAATATCCACCACCAACTTAGTTATCGTATCGATTCGCTATGTACTCGTATTTACCGCTTCCTAGAGCCCGTTTGTACATACATTAGATGAGATGTGGAAGCATTTTATTTATAGTCAAGCTTTTAAAGTAATTTTCTCTGGGATCAAGACTTGTTGCATGATAGCAGATAGTAGGAGAGAGATAGTTCTGGAATAAAGTACTTGTGGCTTGGAAACGTCTGTGACTTACTAGTTGTATGGGTGTGGGTCGAACACAGGAAGGCAATAAATAAAGTGCCTTCCTGTGTTCGACCCACACCCATACAACTAGTATTTAAACTTTATGTACAATAATAATAATAATAATAATAAGTTTATTTGTTAGAATATTGTTGTAATAAGTTTATTTGTTAGAATAGAAATAGTGGTACATGGGCGGACTTAATGCATCAAGGCATTCTCTACCAGTCAACCTTTGGTTTATAAAGAATACTGTGGTAGGTGTTAAATAAATAAAATAAAAATAAAAATTGTATTTTAACGTTTCGGAAAGAATATACAGATAATACATATAATACTAATAAAAAACATAAATATGCTAAAATAATAAACTAATAAATATGATATATAATAATCATACCGATGAAGAGAATTTATAATAATCATGACGAAGACCATCTAAGAATGACAAGCTTACACACTTTACTGTGGTCAAGGAAAATATCGTGATGAAACAGCAGAGCCAAACAATCAAAGAAGATCGACCCGCACTGGGCCCACGTGGTGGATTACACACAGAGTGGGCCTGTTTCTAAACTGCGGTAACAAGGCTGACTATAATGTTTCGCATGCATTATATTAATAATGGCACTGCACTCGTTTATAAGTTCTGAGCTGACTTAATTAAAATTCCTATCTTAAAAACAAAATGGAAAGATAGTTTAGGTATTAATATTTTTGACTTTCATTTGACCCATGCGCGCCTTTTTGGTAAGTGCGGAGTGATGTTTGACATTGTTGATACCATCGTCGGTGCATGGCGTTGATTCGCCATTAGTATGCAGTTTAAGTTATGCTGTGACGTGTCAATATTATCATAGATCTATTATGATCAAGGAATAGTGCTCTTCGTCCCATCTAGTTCCGTCTCTTTCTCACAACCAAATCACGGTGGTAGTAGCACGCCACGAAGCAGTAATGCTAGCGAAGGAGGAGGCGGGCCGCGCGAGTGAAAGGCAAGGCCTTCGCCCCAATCGCCACAACAGGAGAAGACGCCCCGGGCGTCGGGAGTCACAGGGCGATCCCCGGCCACCATAGGCGCGGGCCTGCGGACGGCGAGCATTAGGTGGCTCGCTGTCCGACCACCACCAGGCCCGGGTCTATGGCACGTTGTGTTTCACGCGCGCCTTAAAGAGATTTCAGCATAAAAGACGGGGCCCGCTAGGGCCAAAGCCTGCCAGGGTTGCGGAATTTGTTCGAAAGAGTCACCGCGGTCCTGGAACGCAAAGGGCTTTAGAAGGAACACGGATGGNATACTGTGGTAGGTGTTAAATAAATAAAATAAAAATAAAAATTGTATTTTAACGTTTCGGAAAGAATATACAGATAATACATATAATACTAATAAAAAACATAAATATGCTAAAATAATAAACTAATAAATATGATATATAATAATCATACCGATGAAGAGAATTTATAATAATCATGACGAAGACCATCTAAGAATGACAAGCTTACACACTTTACTGTGGTCAAGGAAAATATCGTGATGAAACAGCAGAGCCAAACAATCAAAGAAGATCGACCCGCACTGGGCCCACGTGGTGGATTACACACAGAGTGGGCCTGTTTCTAAACTGCGGTAACAAGGCTGACTATAATGTTTCGCATGCATTATATTAATAATGGCACTGCACTCGTTTATAAGTTCTGAGCTGACTTAATTAAAATTCCTATCTTAAAAACAAAATGGAAAGATAGTTTAGGTATTAATATTTTTGACTTTCATTTGACCCATGCGCGCCTTTTTGGTAAGTGCGGAGTGATGTTTGACATTGTTGATACCATCGTCGGTGCATGGCGTTGATTCGCCATTAGTATGCAGTTTAAGTTATGCTGTGACGTGTCAATATTATCATAGATCTATTATGATCAAGGAATAGTGCTCTTCGTCCCATCTAGTTCCGTCTCTTTCTCACAACCAAATCACGGTGGTAGTAGCACGCCACGAAGCAGTAATGCTAGCGAAGGAGGAGGCGGGCCGCGCGAGTGAAAGGCAAGGCCTTCGCCCCAATCGCCACAACAGGAGAAGACGCCCCGGGCGTCGGGAGTCACAGGGCGATCCCCGGCCACCATAGGCGCGGGCCTGCGGACGGCGAGCATTAGGTGGCTCGCTGTCCGACCACCACCAGGCCCGGGTCTATGGCACGTTGTGTTTCACGCGCGCCTTAAAGAGATTTCAGCATAAAAGACGGGGCCCGCTAGGGCCAAAGCCTGCCAGGGTTGCGGAATTTGTTCGAAAGAGTCACCGCGGTCCTGGAACGCAAAGGGCTTTAGAAGGAACACGGATGGGTTTTAGTCAGTAAGAGTCTGATACGCCCTTCCGCTCCACCCAGAGCGGAAGAAGTCATTTGATGATTACCCATCCATAAAAAAAAACAAAAGTAGCACGTCATAGTAGTAGGTACTTAATTTATGTCTTTACAGTAAAGTTGTATCTATCACCAAGCCAAAACTTATAAATATAACATTTAGAATCAGTCTTATATTTTTGTACCTTATAATCTTGCCAGAAGTTCTGGAACCACAACAATTATTACTTATTGTTTTACTCAAAGTATCAACCAAAAGCGGCAAGTTCAATTAATGTTTGAAATAAGTTCCTTGAAGTTAAGAATTAATATCAAAAAACTTTGTTTTATACTTTCCATTCAGTTTACTTTGATGTTGAAACTTAAACTTTCTTTAAGGGCGAAGCATTTTAATTCTTCTAAAAGTTTATTAAGTAAGAATAATTTGAAAGATAATATAGATATTATCTTTAGTGCTAGAGTACATATGGCTCTATTTCAACTGTCCGCTTTTGCTGCGGATTCATACGTGCGAATGTTGAAAATTTTAGTATCCCATGGGAATAACCGGGATTAAAAGAACCTATGGCATGTACTAGTCCTATAAAATAATGTATCGGTCTACTCGTGTGCCCGGTTTAATTGAAATCTGCTTAACCGTTTAGGCTTTATTGATTAAAAAACCTACTGATTTTAACAGATTCTTAAAATAACATAGGGTAGGAGAAATAATCTATTACCTACCTTTGGCTTAAGTATAAATATCCACGCCTAGTAAGTTTATTGTTTCAAGCATCAAGCTTTAGCTCCTGCTAAAATTTAAATATCAATAAGACTCTTTGAAGTGAATATTGTGTTTATAATCATTATCACAGGCGTTCTTGTAAATAATTGCTCAATTTATGGCTCAATGGGGCTTCAGCAAAACTCTTGTTCGCACCTAGTAGAAATTCGAAATATTATTTTAAATAAATAAGAAATAATTTTGATAAGGTATCTCGAAGCAGATCTTTTTACTGAAGGCCTAGCACGATTTTTTGGCGTATAGTTAAGTAAAAGTATCCCTAACGAAAGTGAATGTTGAATATAAACACTTTAAAATTAATTTTAAGCGACATACACAATTTGTACCTGTGTGGTAAAATATAAATATAGTATCAAATTTAAATAAATATTATGTGCGACACGAGTATTATAGTTATTACATCAAAAACATTCATGCAAAAGCTGTTTTGTGTAACTTTATTTTGTTTACTTTCCCAAATAAAATAGAGCAAGAAAAACTAAATTAAAAGTAAAAACATTAGGCGAATCATTATTTTGTCTCTTACAAAAAGGGCCAAAGCCATTTTCGGTAAAGCATCATTTCAACCGCAAGACGGACGAACGGCCTTCCACAAGAGTCGCCACATCGAACGGCCCTGTGCTGGACACAGGCCTTCCCCAAGAGTCGCCACATCGAACGGCCCTGTGTGTCACATCCAGAAGATTCCCACGGTCTTCACCAAGTCATCGGTCCACCTTGTGGGATGACTGCCATTCCTGCCAACACTTCGTCTTCCAGTAGGTACGTAGTCACTACTCCAGAACCTTTTAGGGAATTATGCTAAGACGATATTATGCAGCTATGTCTTAGTTGGTATAAGGTTGCGGCAGGCAAGTGCGCAGATTTGGAAGAAATTTGGAACACCATTAGAACTTGTCCTGGAGTAATAAATTATATTAAGGGAACATACTCCCGGAATTGAAAGTAAGTATCCTATATACCTAATAAACTACTAATTTTCTACTTGTACGCGGGCGAAGCCGTGGGCGTGTCACTGACAAATGCTACTATTAAATATACGATATGTCATTTCTCAACTTTTCCTATCTCATATCTTGCGAAGAAAATCTTTTGACATAATTTTCTACTGCCACCACTGTTTCAATGGAAACAATATTTCTTCGTTTACTTAGTAGGTAATCATATCTAGTGTTCTACTTATTCAGTTTTTAATTTATCCAGACCTACTCAAAAGTCTTGGTAAACATCGTCATACGTATTGTACTAAATAAGATTTGGAACTTAGATGGTTTATAAAAGTTTTGACTTGTTGAAGTTAAGTTGAGCTCACTAGTTTATAATTTTCATGATAAACCGTAATCGGGTTTCTATTTAATATGTTATTAATTAAGGTACTCAAAAGCGTGACGAGGAAATCCCATACGTTCCGGGTGGAATTTATATGAAGGTAGTGTTTGCACTTAGTAAAAACCGGACAAATGCGAGTCAAACTCGCGTAACGAGGGTTCCGATCGAGTCTTGATTTACTTTAAAATGAAATCTTTACTCTGGCGTCGAGCTTTTGCAGATCTAATTTTCTTATAATTCAAAATATTAAAATCAAGATCTTTAAATCAAGGAGTGGACTACTCACAGCTTCTATCATCAAATTAATATAAATACGCGCCGATCATCAGCTAGACTTCATAACTATAAGTCTTTTGCTACTGGTAGCCGCAAAATCAAGTAGGTACAGTAGTACCTTTTCTATATTCTCAGGAAGTGTAACGACAATTTTCACGATTGTGACTTTGACATTTTCAGGCAGCATCACTAAGTTTAAAAGAGCTGTGCTCAATAATATGTTATTTATACATTGTTATATATTACTATGTTTTTGAAAATGTTTTTCTACTCGGGCTTGCTCCCGGTGGTTTTTCCTTGCTCCCGCCCTGAGACCCTCAAGGAAAATATTATTATTATCTATATATTATTTTATTATAATTTAATTTTATGTGTAAAAGATTTGATATTCTAATTACTTTGTTATCCATCTTCATTATTGTATAGTGAGATCTAAATAAAATGCTGTGCTTACCTTCAATTTAGATGCATGCAGTGCTATTGTATTTGCAAATGATTTATATACTAATAATAAAGCTAAAGAGCTTGTTTGTTTGTTTGAACGCGTTCAATCTCTGGAACTACCAGTCGGATTTGGAAAATTATTTTTTTAAATGATCGGCACATTCATGAGGAATGCTATAAGGGAACGGGAAATTCCTACGGGAACGGGAAAAGACGGGATATGCGCGTACGAATTTGTGGGCAAAAGCTAGTGTACTATGAATGTCTGTGTGTGTATTTAGTTAGTTTGCGTAAATGAATAAAATAAATAAACTTAGCAAAAAAAGAAAGTCATTCAATATTGTCGAGTCAAAATCAAAGACAAAACTGAATAAATCTAGCCCCTCGAATTATGTAGATACAGCCTAGGAGACATTGAATCTTCATACATTCATCTGGAGGCACGTTTCACCGATTTTTTCAAGAATAGTATCTACAAATAAAGAAATCCGAATATTAAGCACTTCTTGAGTGCTTTACATAGGTACCCTATTTCGGAAAACCTCTTTCCCATTCACCAACCTTCTGCCGTCATTTGAAAAAAGGGAGTATCTGGCCAACACACAAAATGGAGAACATAGGTCTGAGCGTTCGAATTCGCATCGCAGTCCAAAATATCAAAAACACCTCTAATTTTCCAACATTTTTGCAAGTTTTTGACGTTGATTGACGCTGAGATGACGACTTAAATTTGAACGCTTTTTAAATACAAAAATTGGTCTTCTAATCTGTAGAACGTTGGTTCGGCCAAAACTAGACTATTCACTAGTGTAACTCTAGCGAAAAATATTGTAACATGGATACCTTTTTTTACCGATTCCCATGAATGGGTTGAGAATCGCACGAAACCGGTTTCTGTTTGTTTTGCAGAATGTTTTTATTTTGTATTGCGTTTATTCTGATACACATTGTATATCTTTTACTACACACCAATATATTATCTATTTACCTGTATATTTAACACCTCAAAAAACTGATTCACATGGTACACTTCAACGTAAGGTTCAGTTGAAAACCAGCGTCAGGCAACTCCTAGTTGTATTTTGCTGAGCTGGACCTATTTGTCCCTATATTTTGTGAATCTGTGTGTGCCAAATAAACTACTTTTCTTTATTTCTTATATAATTATGTTGGGAACTTAAATACGCTGCAAAAAAAAACCATTTTTCTTTCTTTCTTATATTATATGTTAATAATTCAATTTTGATAAAAAGGGCTGATGCATCCCTTTTTCTTTAGACGGCAGAGTTTGAAATAACATTTCACATATATTTTTATCTCTGAAAGCATTCTCAAGTGAATTTTATTAGTACTTTTAAAAGCATAAACAGGAAAAAGAACGCGGGATAGGTCGCGGCGGCCCCGTCACTATGCAATCTCGGATTTTTTATTCTTATTTTAGTCGCGGAATACTGGTATTTAGTATACATTTGAATTTTTTGTAGTATACGATCGTGCGTTTTAATCAGGAAAGTACATTTTAATTTTCTAAAACCAGGTAATTTAATTGGGTACTTTCCTGAAAAAAGCGAATTAGTCCGTCAGATAGATTTCCAAAAAATATTTGACATATCTTTTTTCACGTACCTAAACAAAAAATTAGGACGAAACACTGCGTTGAAAACTCGCGTGACGCCACATTTTTGAACACTTTTACTCAAACGTGACGTCACCAGACCCCACTCTTGAACTTTGATGCGCTGCATCTTTATTTATTTTTATAATTAATGTGTAATGGCAATAAATACGTGTCCAATGTGTTTTACTACGCAGATTGTATTATATATGATTGATTGGTTCACGTATTTTGATTGTATTTATGCAAAAATAAAACTTTATGAGGAAGTTTTCCTTAGCCAGGGTTGTGGAGTTGCTGCCGCGGCCCTAGAACGCAAAGAGCATTTGAAGGTACACGGGTGGGTTTTTGTCAGAAAGAGTCTCAACTTCCTCCCGCTCCGCCCAGAACATTCGCCCAGAGTCATTTGATGATTTCCCATCAATAAATAAGAAGTTTTCCTAAAAATACAGAATTTTGATTTATATTTTAATTCTCATTTTAAACTATACACAGTTATAAAGACTAGAACGACAACGAGACAATTTTAAGTTATAAATAACAATATATCTTTGAAGCGCTTCTTAATTTTCCAAGTTGTTAGGAACCTCACATAAAATTACGTGTTTACAGCAGAAATTGTAAGGGATGGGCTGCATCCTCCTCACAATTTGTCTACAACAACAAGCCATGATTAATGATCGCCGTGACAACGCAGGAAAAGCTCGGGCTTTCCGCCTTTCATGGCTTATTACATATTTTTTGCCGTAAGTGTATAGTGGTACAGTGAGAGTACCTACTGAGGCCAAGTTAGAAAAATACAGGGTCCATTGGAGACGAAATAGTGACTACGTAGACTACCAGTGTCAAGGAAAAAAAACTCTCTAATTGCCTGCAGCAGAAGAGTTCTAGTCATCATATTTTCCGTACGTAAATATTTAATAAAAAATAATAATTGTAAATTATATTTGCTCGAGGAATAAAGGACAGACCTAATTTAATTTAATTCAATGGTAAATTTTGCACCGTGGAACATAGTGGAATGGCTGGTTTAGACCTCCAAAAAAAGCAAAGTTTCTTATAGGCATATTTACAGGACCACTTTATTGTGCGTACAGCTAAGGAGTTGAATTCTCTGTCGGAGTCAGTGGTTCCTGTTAATAACAACCGTCTCTAAGTCAAGAGAGAATAGGTTCTTATAAGCAAGCATGCTCCATCGTCGACCACATCATCCTTTTACCATTAGGTAAGATAGTTTTCAAACGCGAGCCAACAAATGACGAATAAAAAAAAATGGCAGTCCTTTCATTTGATTCTTCCATTGTGATAGCAAGCTACGAGTACATAAGAAGAGACTCGCATGACGCTTTCTATTCCATTTAAGCAAGACTTGCTTGAATCAAATCACAATATACTTTTCATACATCCAAGCAGACGAAACCAATCTTACGTTTCAACGAATAAAATTGCACTTTCAAGTTCCAATGAAATAGGATTAAAGAAAAATTGTGTTTGAAGAAAACAAAATTGTTGCAGCTACTAAGTGAAAAAATTGTTTTATTAGTCTAAAGAACAAATTATTTTCTTTTGATTATTTTATTCATATTCTTTGTGTTTGTGCTAAAGTTTGTGATACACAGCTGTACATGCTAATTGAAAGAAAATCAGCTGTTTTTTTTTTCTCGAGTCTGTAGGAGACCGGGGGTGCGATTCGCACAATGCTGTACCCCAATCTAGGTTAAAATGACACAGTACAAGTCCTCACGTAACGTCAATCAAAATATATAATAAACTACCAAACGAAGTCAAAAAGAAAAAAAATAAAAAAATATCAAACGCCTAAAATACTTATTTGTCGATAAATGCTATTATACGAGTACAATGAATGATATTTTGAACGATAGCTTGAGAACGTGAGACTCATTGACTTTGAAGACATTTACATTATACACATTTTAATATTTTATTGATGTTGACATGACCATTTAATTTTAAGATATTTGTAATTAATTGAGTTGACATTGACATTTTATACCTACTTATTGACATTTGTATTTTAATTCGACCTGATTTTTATTTTATTGACTACCAATTTTATTTGACTTTTTTACTTCCAATTAATTTGACTACTACTTATACCATTTTACTTTATTTTATTTGTTTTTATCTAAATTTGTTACTAACGTTTGTGTTATAAAGCCACTATAATATTAAATTACTGTGCTCGACGGGTCCATGTGAACTGTAAAAATGTACCTAATTGAGATCTTGTTAAACACATGTGATTGCAATAAAGAATTGGATTGAATTGACAAAAAATACCTTTCAAACGACATACCACAAAACATAGTTCAATGCATAGAAGTTGTAAAAAAATGTTTTGAACAATTTGCGATGAAGTGATTCCAGCTCTCGAGTATTTATTTCACTACTTAAAATCAAGTTCGACATAATTTAAATCGCATTTTTTATATTACAAAATGTATGTAGGTATTTTTGTAATAGCAAAAATGTTCGAGGTGCCTAAAAATGTCCCAATACTGCCGAAATCTTATTTTCACACCATAACCTTATTTACTGAAATCGAAAATTAATAAACATTACTATTCCGTGCCTTATCAGTCCCCTGTCAAATACAATATTGTTCACACTAGCTCACCCGAAACACTGTGTTACTATTTACTGTATTTCTTTGCCCATTATTCGATAGGACCTGAGCAATGTTAGGAAAAAATACAATAATCTCAACAGCTCAGTGCTGAGACCCACTAATTATGTCCCGATATCCATAATGCACTTAATAACTATGTTTATCCCATGTCCTATATAATATTATGCCAACAAATTATATCCCGCAGTACCACGTCCCAAGGGTTGCGGGATTGCTCGAAAGAGTTACCGCGGTCCTCGAATGCAAAGGGCTAAGGAACATGGGAGGGTTTTAATAATAATAATAATAGAAGCATCCTGAAGGCATTGTTATACTGCACACGCAGGGTGCTTTAGTTAGTAAGAGTCTGACACGCCTTCCCACTTCGGCCAGAGCGGGAGGAGCCATTTGATGATTACATCCGAAAAAAAAGTACCATGTCCCATAACTTTATGTGCGTACTAAGTAATTATTTTCCACTGTCCCATATTATAATTACTTATTATGTTCTGATGTGCCATGTCCTATATTCTACCTACTAGTTGCATCACTACGTGGCACGTGACAAAAGATCCGCGCACTTACATTGCCCCCAACATACGGCTCCCATTGACCGACTGCAAGGGTGTGTCCAAAATAAGAAATATCTTGGAATAAGTACCGTCCCCGTTTGTGAAATTGCGTTAGTGCAGTACCATCATCTGTATCCCAGTCAGAAGAAGATAAATCACGCGGGCGTTGATGAGTGCTCAGTTGAGAGCAAGGGTTGCATTTGTCAGAAACGCCACATTTGGAGGGTTCGCTGTGAAGTAAACTTGGAGGATGTTTTGAGTATTTCGTCTGGTTATCCAGGTGTATTGTGCAGCTATTTATAGAATGTGAAATACGTAGAATTCTAGTG
Organism: Mamestra configurata; assembly: GCA_002192655.3. Taxonomy (NCBI): domain Eukaryota; kingdom Metazoa; phylum Arthropoda; class Insecta; order Lepidoptera; family Noctuidae; genus Mamestra; species Mamestra configurata. The sequence goes on from NDFZ01005409.1 coordinate 74,457, forward strand.
TTTCTGTATTGTAAGTTTATTTTTTTCGTTATTTAGTAGATTTATTTATGATCAACCTAAATTTATTTATGTACAACAACCTATTACTACATATACACTTAAATAAAATAAAAAATAACTAACTAAAATAGTCTAAAATATGGCGTCGAAAAATTCCTTCGCATCGCTGGCTACTGGTAATGTACCAAAAAGGCTGGCAGCATTGCCACGTTGTATGGCAATACTTATCCTTTGTCCAAGGTAAAAGCCAGCCCTTGGGTCACGCGAAGTGTCAACTAAGCGTCTTGACAGATCTTTAAAATGAATTGAGAATAATATTTTTTGTCACCAAAGTTTATATTTGTCATCAACTTGCATCATCCAATTAATAGATCTGTCGCCACGAAATATTTTAATTGTCAGATATAAAAAGTGCCGCAAGGAATGAATTACCAAATTAATGTCAATATGTATCTAAAATAAGAGATTGATTAATCAATAAAATCGTAGTTCATTTCTTGGATAAAAACTTTGTTTTTAAAATAATAGGTTTATCCGTTAAATATTTGAGCCTCGAACTCAGAATGGTAGGTATATCTGCCACCAAATATTCGAACAATGGGCACAGGGAGCTTCGGGCACCACACTGACACGAATTCGAATGGTATGACGGGAGCTAAAGTGAGCCAACTTAGCTCCCGTCACCCTGGAGACAGAAATAGGATCCCCACGGGGCTTCGTTGAATGATCGTTTTCAATGAATTTGATAACAGTTATCAGAACAAACTCATTATAATACATAAATCCAAACCTATTTATTTGAAACTTGATAATACATATATCCCCATGATTATAATAATATTATGTGAATTATAATGCAATTGTTTTTACATTGTTTGGCAAATACATTTTGGTGACTATTTTACTATTTTGCGGACAAACCCTATTATTTAGAAATCTAAAACCAATTAAATTGGCGATAGCTTAGATCATACCCAAATTATTTTACTAATCTTACTGCCATTATAAATGTGAAAGTTTGGATGAATGTTTGTCTCTCAATCACTCCAGAACGGCTGAACGGATTTGGATGAAATTCGACTAACAGATACTTTATAACCTAGATCTAGGTATGGATTACTTTTATCTCTAAAATAGAAGCTCGGAGACACGGTGGTTGAGTGGTAAAGACACGCAAATTACCATTACTCATGAAGAAGTATTTTCGGGCCAAAAAAAATACTTGCAGATAAAATCGCGGAGAAATAGTTTTTATGTAACGTAAAAAACCAAAGGTAACTTAAATGTAAATCGCCATAACGGAGCACCAAAGTAGTAAGGAGGTAGGAGTAACAAAAATCTATCAATCCAAACTTTCGCATTTATAATATTAGTAAAGAAAAGTACCAAAAACAAATATGAAGATTAATATAATATTTATGCAAATAAACTATCTACTGAAAAAAATATACGATCCACGCATCCCTAGTTTTCTACTAAATTCCTATTTAGAAAATGGAAATCGATCGCCTCAATTAAATGCAGTTCCCGATTCAGAATTTCGGAACATTGCGAGAACGTTCATTTAAATAATGACCAATATTTTACCGATTTCTGTGGATATTCATTTTCAAATACGTTCTGCTGTTACTTAATTGGACCAGCATTACAATCATTTTGACCTAAGGCTTAGAACAAAAGGGATTTACGAGCGCTACCGAAATGTCACTTGGTCGATCTCAAACTTTTGACAATCACAATCGCTGATGGAATGTCAAGATTGATGAGCTTTGAATAGTCCTTCCAAATTCGAAGAGAAAAAAAAACCTTATTTTCTTTTTTTTTAAGTTTCGAAGATGATGTAGGAACAACATGTGTTTAAATGAGTGATTTCAGAGACAAAGGATTCAATTGGATCTCGCAATAAAAATGAGAGCTCCAATAAGAAAAAAAAAACCTAGGCTATATTTAAAATCTTTCTATACTTCGCATGCAACTAACATATTTATTTTAACTAGAATTCTATGAATCAGGAAAAAATTCTAAACTATTTTATTGCAGCAACAGATTCAACATAATCACGTTGCTGCCAAGCGGCGTTAAATTGACGCCTAGACAGACACTCTAAGAACCTCCACTATATTATGTGGTCTAAACATCAAAAATTACAGAAGGTACACTGCAAACAAAGCGGGAAGATTCCAAATAGTAAACGTTGTAAAACCACTCATACCTATGTACCATTGTGTGTATTGCGACTTTGAAATACCTAAGAATATGAATGAAAACCTGTAGCAGAAGTATAGACCTCCACGCTATCGGGAAGTGGCACAGCACCTACACGTCCCAAACACACCTTCAGTCATTTGGTTGAAGGTTGGATACTTCCTCCTTTTTCTGCGGAAGATGAAGAACGTTTCATCCAGTTCCTTATTCAATTCGTGAACAACATTTCGTGAAAAACATTCATGCTATGCCCTCAGTCTGGTAAAACAATGCCCAGTTTTCGAGTTAGTTCACTGTCTTATACCGCGGACTGACAGTATGAGCTCGCGTACTAGCTCACCAAGTCAGTTACTGCAATACATCTACTCTCATCGTATGACCGTACCATAATATTATACTGTCACGTGCGAGACGGTCATCATCTGAGTTACTTCAACATGTTTAGGTTTTCTCACCTTCCACAACCACACCACGAGACCCCACTATCTATACTTGTACATTTTCCAGCTACTTTCATCGTGACATGTGGCAATGTCTATATTATACCAACATTTTGGACTTTTGACAATCGGCATCGGTAATTGAATTTCACTTGAAGCTTTTTTCAAGCTTCACAGCTTGGCTCATCGCCGCAAGGTTGCCGGTCTTCTACAAATTGTACTTCGGGGAGAGTGTCCAGGAACTCCACGACCTCGTCCCATCGGCCCCCTTCTACCATCGGACATCTAGACGCTCTGCAAGTTAACATCCCTACCTTGTTGCTATTCCACTAATTCGCACTAAACGTTTCCAAACGTCTTTTATAATGCGCACAGCAAAGGAGTGGAACTCTTTGCCTGCGTCTGTGTTTCCGAACGCATATAACCCTAATCTCTTCAAAATTAGAGTGAACAGGCTTCTTCTGGGTAAGCTCACTCCATCGTCGACTTCGTCTCTGTCATCTATGACCTAGACTATAGTCAAGAGCAAACCCATATTAAATAAAAAAATAAACTTTGGCATTTAGATTAAACTGAGCCTTCTGTCCTTCCTCATTCTACGTCTATTTCGTTGGAGACGATTTAAAATTGAGGTCAATTACGTGCGGAGTCCCCAACCAATAATAGCTTGTACGGCGAAACCAATACGGGTTAATGTTTGTACTATGGCGTTCTTGACCCTTATGGGGAGAATGGGGTCCCAAACGAATACTTGTTTGAAGGAGCTGGTCAATTGCGTCACACGAAATGGGGAGAAAAGTGAAGGAAATGGAATTTGACGATGTCGGATAGGTTACTTTGAACAAAAAGGAAACATTTTGTAGGCCTCGAATTGAAAGTTGGATAATAGGAAGGTAAAAACGAATTCACTGTGGTACATTTCAATCTAAATTTTCTTTCTTTTAACAATTTGTATAAGGTAGTGTGTAGTCGCATAAGTCTAGACCAGCCTATTTATGACTCATGAAGCCTTCTCTAAGAACAAGCCTTTATGTACACATAGGCACCTACCATATAAATATTAGTATGCCATTGGTAATGGATCGTAAAAGTTTAATTATAATTGTCCAGTAGAATTATATTAATACAGACGCCGTGTCCTATGCCTTATTTATTCTGAGAGTTTGCTACTCTATGGCTTCTCTTCAATTAAAACACTATGAAGAATTGGCGCTTTGGGAGACTATCGTTTTTTTATGTTGATCTTTAAAAAAGACTGGTTCTCTCAGCCCAATTTTAATTAATTACTTTTGATTCAATATCATTAAATGAAATAACTTCTAATAAAATGAAATTGAAAGTAAAAAATAATTATATCAGTTAAAAAGTTAGACGATTACCAAAATTCTTTCAATAGAGTCTAGCCAATGAGTGAAAAACAGTACTGCCGAAAACCGCTTACCCATATTCATCCNCGGTCTTCTACAAATTGTACTTCGGGGAGAGTGTCCAGGAACTCCACGACCTCGTCCCATCGGCCCCCTTCTACCATCGGACATCTAGACGCTCTGCAAGTTAACATCCCTACCTTGTTGCTATTCCACTAATTCGCACTAAACGTTTCCAAACGTCTTTTATAATGCGCACAGCAAAGGAGTGGAACTCTCTGCCTGGGTCTGTGTTTCCGAACGCATATAACCCTAATCTCTTCAAAATTAGAGTGAACAGGCTTCTTCTGGGTAAGCTCACTCCATCGTCGACTTCGTCTCTGTCATCTATGACCTAGACTATAGTCAAGAGCAAACCCATATTAAATAAAAAAATAAACTTTGGCATTTAGATTAAACTGAGCCTTCTGTCCTTCCTCATTCTACGTCTATTTCGTTGGAGACGATTTAAAATTGAGGTCAATTACGTGCGGAGTCCCCAACCAATAATAGCTTGTACGGCGAAACCAATACGGGTTAATGTTTGTACTATGGCGTTCTTGACCCTTATGGGGAGAATGGGGTCCCAAACGAATACTTGTTTGAAGGAGCTGGTCAATTGCGTCACACGAAATGGGGAGAAAAGTGAAGGAAATGGAATTTGACGATGTCGGATAGGTTACTTTGAACAAAAAGGAAACATTTTGTAGGCCTCGAATTGAAAGTTGGATAATAGGAAGGTAAAAACGAATTCACTGTGGTACATTTCAATCTAAATTTTCTTTCTTTTAACAATTTGTATAAGGTAGTGTGTAGTCGCATAAGTCTAGACCAGCCTATTTATGACTCATGAAGCCTTCTCTAAGAACAAGCCTTTATGTACACATAGGCACCTACCATATAAATATTAGTATGCCATTGGTAATGGATCGTAAAAGTTTAATTATAATTGTCCAGTAGAATTATATTAATACAGACGCCGTGTCCTATGCCTTATTTATTCTGAGAGTTTGCTACTCTATGGCTTCTCTTCAATTAAAACACTATGAAGAATTGGCGCTTTGGGAGACTATCGTTTTTTTATGTTGATCTTTAAAAAAGACTGGTTCTCTCAGCCCAATTTTAATTAATTACTTTTGATTCAATATCATTAAATGAAATAACTTCTAATAAAATGAAATTGAAAGTAAAAAATAATTATATCAGTTAAAAAGTTAGACGATTACCAAAATTCTTTCAATAGAGTCTAGCCAATGAGTGAAAAACAGTACTGCCGAAAACCGCTTACCCATATTCATCCTGTACGATATTACTCATTTATTGTGCGATGTTCGTTTCAAATAGGTATTATTCGAACGTAAAATGATGTAGTTTATTTATCGTATTCCTATGTTGAACCAGAGTTCTGACACAGATATTTACTCATGCGAACGATCAATATCCTTTAGATAAGAGGAGACTGATATTTATTTTTATATAGCTTTGTAAAAAAAAACTGCGATATTTTCCACGCTACCTAAGCATATAAAATATCTTAAGAAAATCTTCCCGAAACCCACTTTCCATGCATGGAGGATTCTTGAAATTTATTCTTGATTAAAAATCAAGGTCGGCTTTGCTTTCGGATGCCGCGTAAGTAGATCGCGGGCCGACAGTCAAAATGGCGGCAAATTGGTGATGCTACGAGTTTGTGGGGATATGAACTGTGAAAATGGGAAAACCAATATATTTAATTTTTAATATTTAAAGTCAGACACAGACAATTTCAACGACATTGCGCGTAGAATCAGCATGCTGAAGTGGAAGTGGCCCAGCCATGTTTGTAGACGGACAGACGGTTAATGGAACCGATATGTGTTAGAATGGAGACTGCGTATGGGCAAACTGGCAGCTGATAGATGGAGACTGCTCAAGAACGGGACGGTTGTCGCTCTATGGCGGAGGCTGACGTTCAGCAGTGGACGGTAATTGACTGAAATGATGATGATGAAAGTCAGAAATTATCCTAACGGAACATACTCTCGGAATAGTATAAGTACAGTATTAAAGTTAATTAATCCAGGGAAACTACGTGTGATAAAATAAATACAAATCCGTTCAGTAGTTTTGGTGTGAGAGGAACAAATATCTAAACGTCCCACACCAACATTCATATTTATGAAATCAGTAGGACTACTGTGGGGATCCACAATAATAATAATTTTGTTGAAAACAGAAAGCAACACGTATCAGAGTGCCAATTCTACTAATTTTCAAGCAACGTTTGCATTCGCATCTCAGTTGCAATCTGTCAAAACATTTTGGAAAAAAAAACTTTTTTAACAAAAAAATACAACCGACTTCCAAATAAAAAAAAAAAACACTACGTGTAAAATAACTTTCATTTCGGTAAAGTCAGTGTTTGTTTTGGTTGTTTCTTCGTATTTAAACACAACTGACATGCGAATGCAAACGTCGCTTGAAAATTAGTAGAATTGGTACTCTCATATCGCGTTGCTTTCTGTTTTCAAGTTTTTTTTTTATTATTGCTATATTGATTATTATTATATCGTTTGATACCCATATCGGATGAAATCATATATCATATCGCAAGGTTGCCTGCTTGTCGGTCTTCTACAAATTGTACTTCGGGGAGAGTGTCCAGGAACTCCACGATCTCATCCCACCGGCCCCCTTCTACCATCGGACATCTAGACGCACTGCAAGTTACCATCCCTACCTTGTTGCTATTCCACCAATTCGCACTAAACGTTTCCAAACGTCTTTTATAATGCGCACAGCAAAGGAGTGGAACTCTCTGCCTGCGTCTGTGTTTCCGAACGCATACAACCCTAATCTCTTCAAAATTAGAGTGAACAGGCTTCTTCTGGGTAAGCTCGCTCCATCGTCGACTTTGTCTCTGTCATCTATGACCTAGACTAGAGTCAAGAGCAAACCCATATT
>NDFZ01005409.1:81937-108644 GCA_002192655.3 Mamestra configurata
AAAAAAAAAAAAAAAAAAAAAACAAATGTAATCCACCATCTTGGAGCGGTGGCGGCACATATTTCAATTATTACAATATTGAGTTTTGCACATTTAAAACTGTTATGAAAACGTGAACAAGTGAAGGTTCCATACTAAAATTGTATATTTAAGACGGTTATTCAAATCAGATTCCGCACCTATTCACGTCACGTCAGCGTTGTGTCAGTCAGATTTGCACAAATTATATGGAAATTCCACATTCTTGCATGAACCAAGTCTTTAATCCATATGTGTGGTGATCCCAGTAAGTACTCTTCTAGAGTTTTTCCTTTACACATAAAAAAATCGAAGGGTTTCGGGCGTGCAGAGCAGTAAATTAGGAATTTTCGAAGATTTTCTGACTAGTTAGTACCAGTCAGAAAATCTTCGAATCTTCGAAATCTAAAATTAATTACAAAATAGTACCTAGGTAGTCCTAGGTACTATTTTGTAATTAATTTTAGATTCGATTTTATACTATTTTTAGTAAGTTCAGTCGACCGCACGTCGATCGTAAGACTTAGACCAATGTCTAAGTCTTACAATCGACGTGGTTGACACTCCAAATTATGCTAGATCAGCTCAATAGCTGGTCTAGCATAATTTGGAGTGTCAATAGAGTTTAATGCCAGCTTACACTAGTATCTTTTACACCAAAAGTCAAATGTATGCATATTTTTTTTTCCTACAGTCGACGCAGGAGGGTAACATTTAGGGACGCGGAGGGGAACATTTTTGGAGCAACGCTACCTAGTGTTGCTTCAAAACTGTTGACAAAAGACTGTTTTGTGAACTCGATTTATTTGGGTCAAGTATGACAAATTAAGGTTGTACCCTTCATTCACGTTGGGAGGTTCTCGACTCGCATCTTTTTATGTTGCAGTCGCAAGTAATAAGTAGGCTTTGGGTTAAAAGTTAACCTAGACATTTAAGAAAACGAAGGAATATACCTTGATATGTTTACTTGTTTTTTCAACGCAACCCCTAAGATGTTTACTGGAAAATACTAATTTTACTCTATTTTTTTCACTTTTTAGTGTAACTGACCCTGCATAAAGTTACATTTTCTAAAGTCAACTTTAATGTAGCTTTTCGCAAATTAGTATTATTATATTCTTTTAAAATACTTTCACATTAGGTACTTATCCCAAATTGTTAAGTACGCCAATAATTTATGCACGTGGGTTTTTTATAGTTGCGGCATTTGTTCGAAAGAGACACCGCGGCTCTGGAACGCAAAGGGCTTTAGGAGGAACACGAATGGGTTTTAGTCAGTAAAAGTCTGGCACGTCCTCCGCTCCACCCAGAGCGGAAGTCATTTGATGATTTCTCATCCTTATAAAAAAGGTAGCGAATAAGCTATAATAATATTCACTAGCTTATCTATTAACTGTCCATCACTCGCATCTATAATTTCTCACACAAACTTATCTGCCCAGCGCCAGCTACATAGCACCGCGCCACTGCGTCGTAATTACAGGCAATCACAGTTGCTAACTTCGCTATCGAGACATGTCCCTGGAGCACTTAGCTAGTTCCTACTTGATCAACAAGTGCCGCTTATAATGCAACTGCATTATAGCTATACAGAGAATTCTCTGGAGCTTTGGCTTGTAGAACCTCACTTATTACCTAGAATGATTTTGTTGAAACTTCACCGGATCAAAGGTTAACTTGTCTCCTAAATAATAATTAACCTCATTATCACTCTCTTGTTTTTCTAATTTATTTGGGTTCCACACATGTCCCTGGAGCACGTAGCTGGGGGGCTACTCTCTAAGCCCGAAGTCCGTAGTTTCGGGCTTAGTTGCGGGTGTATTCTACTCCGTAGCCCGAAACTACGGACTTCGGGCTTAGAGAGAAGCCCCCTGGTCCGACTTAATCAACAAGTGCCTTAGATAATGCAACTGCACTATAGCTATACAGAGAATTCTCTGGAGCTTTGGCTTGTAGAACCTCACTTATTACCTAGAATGATGTTGTTGAAACTTCACCGGTTCAAAGGTTAACTTGGCTCCTAAATGATAATGTACCTCATCATCACTCTCTTGTTTTTCTAATTTATTTGGGTTCCACACATGTCCCTGGAGCACGTAGCTGAGGGGCTACTCTCTAAGCCCGAAGTCCGTAGTTTCGGGCTTAGTTGCGGGCGTATTCTATTCCGTAGCCCGAAACTACGGACTTCGGGCTTAGAGAGTAGCTTGATCAACAAGTGCTTTAGATAATGCAACTGCGCTATATCTATACTGAGAATTCTCTAGAGCTTTGGCTTGTAGAAGCTCACTTATAAGACTCTTATTCCTTAGAATAATGTTGTTGAAACTTCACCGGTTCAAAGGTTAACTTGGGTTCTAAATGAACCTCATCACTCTCTTGTTTTTGTAATTTATTTGGGGTCAAGACATGCCCCTTGAGCACTAAGCTGGTTCTTACTTGATCAACACGTACCGTGTATAATGCAACTGCACTAACTGAGGATTCTCTAAAGTTTTGGCTTATAGAAGCTCACTTATTAGACTCTTACTACCTAGAATGTTGTTGAACGATTCAAAGACTAATTTGACCTGCCAGTCGATTCTAAAACATGTCGAAGTGAAGGCTTGGGTGAAGTTATCACGAAGTGAGCTGTCATTCCATCGGCTGGCCTGTTCTAAAGAAAAAAAAACAAAATCAAAGGCATTTATTCAAATTAGGCGGAGTGCCATCACTTTTTAAACGTTAAAAAGTACGTAGGTAAGTAAACTAAAATCGAACAAATTCGACTGCCCCATATACAACGTGTAACAGAATAAACGCAATACCTCTTACGGGGTCATTGTAATCATAATTATGAACAACTTTTACTATGGGACCAACTCCGAAATCGCGAAAAAAAATCAGCAGTTCAGTACATTTTCACCTCAGGAGTATGGGCTTTTGAATGACAAAAAAATCATCAAAATCAATTCATAATTGACGGAATAATCGCATAACAAAAAAAATAGCAACATACAGTCGAATTGAGAACCTCCTCATTTTTGAAGTTAGTATATATGTAAAGTCGTACTTTTTCCTGACACACTTATTGGCGTAAAAAAATAAAAGACTCGAGGAGATTCCAAAATGTTACTCACTAAAAGTTACTCAACTAAATAGATTTTTATGTTGTTATCATTTCATACATATGATTGACACTCTTACTAAGTAGTCGTTCATTCAACGAATCACTACTTCACATTCACCACACTTACAAAATGAAGGGGCAACCGGTTTATTCTGTCAACGTCTCACTGTGTCAACTAGGGTGGAGTGATCATGAAGTGAACTGTCAGTCCAAATTGTTTGTACAGTTTGACAGCTACCTTGATGTTCACTTCACCTAAGCTTAAACGATGAGATGTTTACAGAATCGCACTGATTTTCCCCTTTGTTCTTATAACTTCTGAAATTCTGACGTAACTTTTGAAATTACAAATTTGTTGTTTTTATATCTGTAAGTTAAGAACATAGCAATTATTATATCCATGTAAAATATTCTCTATTACTAGTTTACATTAACGCCATAAAACATTTCTAAGGGTTTTCCTTAGGTCCTTAGGTCCTTGACGTTGACGTCATGGCACCGATAAAACTAACGCCGCATACGTTATGGTTCAGTAAAGGTTTATTTTAAAATAAAAGTTCTGGTTTCTAAGTTGAAAAAAAAAAATGTTTACTGTCTAATTTAGGCAAATGATGAACCATATTAATGATCTATTTCGAAGAAGTGTCCACTAGCATATTAATTAGAAAGTGGCAGTTATTTATTTTTTAAAGATTTGTTTTTTGGTGTCGTGTTGTGTCTATGACGAATAAATGTTTTCTATTTTATTCTGTTGATAAATCGATTTCCAAAGTAATGGGCACTTAGCTAATATAAATTCGGTTAATTATTTTCGATAAATCCCCTATACATTTATTATGGCCTTATCGCATTATGTCTACAGACCAATTAATAGTTTAAACTTAAAAAAAAAACTCTTTTTACGATGAAAGTACGAGTATAGAGTACGAGTAGGTACCTCTTAGTCTTTGTGATAAATGATATTTATTTTGCAAGTAGGTTAAACACTTTTACACGTCGATCTTTTTTGATCATTTTAAGCTAGATGAGGCCGGTGTGTCCTAGGTGACTACCCTGAGAAGAAACACCGAAACAAACTCAGAGGTCAAAGTCTCTTTTAAAGTCCATACAATCTGTACTGGTCAAATCATATGAGAACCATGTAGGTCAATGCATGCAGTACCTAGTTGTTTAACAGTACTTAGTGTTTTGTATACCTTTTTTTCCTGACCTGGGTGTCGAACTGGCTTTCGAGTAATCTCTCCTCCTCAACCTTACTCTTCTCTCTCCGGTCTTGTCAGATTGCCGTTCTATTGTACTATGATGACAAAAGGAACAAAGAGTGCACCTACGTTTACGAACACACTCATGCGCTATAATATCTATCTCCTGTGTTGTTGGCTAATCTCCGTTGAGATTGACGTTGCCACCGCGACCGGAACTCAGTCGGGTCGATTATGTACCTACCTATACTGCACATAAGGCATATAATAAATTAAAAACTAAAGAGCTTAATATTAATGCAGACAAAAGTTATTTCAATCGTATACGCTTTTCTAATGCTGATTATGTATGGATCTGAAGTATAAAGAAGAGTATGAAATACATCCTCGTTTGTAGCGGATCTTGAGCATGTTCTAGCATGATGTAGGCGAAATTTATTTATAATCCTTATTGCGAGATTCTTATGCATCTTCCGAAAGTTGACCAATAGCAACTGCAACTAACTAACTAACTGCAAAATGCTTTATGACACTTTCTCCACGAATCTTTGTGAACTGAAGATGGCATGTAGTACCTACCATTCATAATTGCTCATATAGATCCTGGCAGTCTCCATAGCATAACTGCCAAATTTTTCAGCATTTATCATTACACCTGATGAAAGAGATTGCAGAATTATGTAAAGTCGTTTAATCAAATTTATATTCACTCCTGTAATTTCAAACCGCGATAGATAGCGAGCGGTTTTCCGTTTTCTGACTATTATCACATTTTTACTAATTACTCCGAAAACCGGAAATAACCGCACCTTAATTTTATTTGGTTATGTTTATGGATAATCAGGCTACAAATCAAATCGGTCCAGTCGTTCTTGAGTTATAGATGGTGCAACTAAAACGATTTTATATAGGTAGATGATAGAAGAAGATATATATAGAAGTTAGATTGCAAGTGCCGACCATAATAATAACATCTTCTTTGTAAATAAACAATAAATGAAACAGTTTGTCTTCATTTTCAGATAATAATTACGCCATGCCACACTCAGTTGCCGGTCGACTACAAGTACAAAAAATGTTCCGGAAGGAATACGTTCATCGAGCAATTTATGCATTTGTTATAACAAATTTATTGATGTGCGGATTCGTGTATAATGATTTTTTGGGTCAAAACAAAAAATTTAGCATACCCCGCTACCTTTGGACTTTGATGCACTGTATCGTTTTTCAAAATGTGTATCATTTAATTCTGGAGTAGGTATTAAATTTTTAAGTGTAGAAGTTATATTATAACTTCTACACTTAAAATTTTTTTTTTACTATTGGTAAGCACGCGTTTGACCACTATCTCACCTTTCGTCTGATGCCATTGTTAGTTGCGGTTATCATTAGCTAGCTTTTACAAGTGGGTTCGCTCGCTTTAACAGCGTAAATTATCCGTTGATACGTGATTGATATAACAATCATCTAAACATGCAGACTATCTCTTTTATAATGTTAGTAGGAGAGTAACAGCAACAATTTTTTATGGAGAATTCGAATTTAGAATCTCTTAAACAACGTTTAAAACGTTTTTAAAAATAAGGAGGTAAGAATGTAGAGTAAAATGTGGGATTTGTCATCTGCTTTTATTTATTTAGTTACATAGAAAAGAAAAGATATATTTATTTGTTGAACCATGTGTATGAAAATAGCATGCATACAGGATAACATGTAAAAAGAAAAGGTTTCTATATTATGTAATATAAATGTTAAATATACAACAATAAAACATAATTTTTACAATTGTCAACAATAAAAAAGTGAAAATAATGTGAACATCAAAATATTTATAAAATTTCAAAATGATGTTATTATTGTTGAAATAACTGCAGAAAATCAAAAACAACCCACACTGATAGTTGTGCGACTGGATTTATCTATTTACCTAACTCACAATAAAAAAAAACTAGATCAGTATTAGTCAATCATAATCAAGTCTACTTTAGACGCGCCTATATGCCATGAGACTCTTGGCTTTTTGCCCAAGCTCATGTGCCTCTACGTACCAACCTAATAAATTTATTGAAATTGAAAAACCTAAGAATTGCTTTAGAAATGGTTTCCTAACGGACCGAATACCTGGGAAAAAAAATTGTAGACGACATAGTAGTCTTTGACGTCTACAATTTTCATTATTTCGGTGTGAGAGGGAGATGGAGCTATACAAGACCCATAGCACGATCTCTTTTTCACAACGGAATCATGGGATTGGCACGTCTTAGTAGGGCTCTTTTTCACTTAGAACTTACTTATTATTATTTTTCTTCGTGTTGATTTTGGATTTGTTAGAATTATTTATTTCCTACAATGACAAGAAGTTTGGTTTTGGAGGTAGGTTACCAGGGTGAATGGTTACACGTTGTAATTTTAATAACTGATACATATTCATATATTTAATGTGTATGCATTTATGTATCTATTTTAAAATATTGTATTGCTTTATTTGTTTGGTTTTGAAAAGAACGAAAATACGTTTATTCTGCCAGAGACGCACAAAAAGACAAAATTAAAAGAAAGTAACTTTTTAATTATTTAACTAAAATAAAACTTTATAAGAACCTACTACACAGACAAGCTATGTTCTCTGTTAACTAATATTTGCACCAAGTGCAACCCCATATGGAGAGCAGGCTATCTCTTTCCATTCCAGGTTGCCTGGAAGAGATCGCGGAATGAAGTAAGGCCGCCAACTGTATGTTTTTAGTTTACTGTTTTGTATTTTTTAACTTGGTGTACAATAAAGTAAATATGTCACCGGAAAACTGGAAATACCGTTAGGTTTTAAAATATCGCGTGAAATTGTTAACCATTTTTTTACGGATATACCTACAGGAAACTATTGAATTATTATATTTATCAATTCAATTCAATTCAATTCAATATTTATTTGCATTCCACAATGTTAGCTTAGGTGGTAGGTACATATAAAATATACATAATTTTAGATCATTGTGGACCCTGTCGGGCACAGCAAGTTAGGATAGAGGAAGAGGGCTATCATTATAGGTTTAATTATTATTCGAAAAAAATAAATAAAATATAAACATTTTTCTACTACTCAGTTCGACTTTGGTTTATTTATTATTTTTGGTATTCATTTTTATTTTGTATATTCTGTTTTATTTATTCATTCAATTTATCATTAAAATATTCATTAATATTATAATAGCATTTATGGATAAGGAATTTTTTTAGTTTATTTATAAATATATTAAATTTCTGTTCGTTTTTAATTGCATCTGGTAATTTATTATATATTTTAACTGACATTACTAAAGTGCTTGTTGAGTGTATTTTCAGCTTAGAGCCACCAGGTAGGTTTAGCCTATTTTTGTATCGTAGTGTATATTTAGTTTGTATGTTTTCTCGTGTAGTGAATAATTGTTGGTTGTTTCTAACAAATTTGCTTATTTCTAGGATATATATACAGGGAACTGTTAAAAGTTTGTGTTCTTGGAAATGTGGTTTGCAGCTGTCTGTGTCTTCTATGTTAACGAGTATTCTGATTAGACGTTTTTGTAGTGTGAAAAGTGTAGGTGCGTGTGTACTGTTTCCCCATAATATTACGCCATAGCTTAACCATGCGTATGCATAGGCATAATATGTAACCAGGGCTGTCTGAAGGTTTGTAGTTTTTTTAATTTCGCGGAGGGCGTAAGCAAATTTTGATAATTGAGATCGAATTTTTTTAATGTGTGATTTCCAATTTAAATTTGTATCTATGGATAGACCGAGTAGGGTGAATTCATGTACTGTCTCTATTTTTATGTCATTGTAGATAAAATTTATATCGAGAGGTGTTTTTTGGCGTGGGTAGAAGGAAATGATTTTAGTTTTATTAAAATTGATCTCAAGGTTGTGTTCTGTCATCCATGTTATTATTTTGTTGAGTGTGTTTGTAAGTGTTTCAGTTAAGTTTCTATTGTTTTGGCATGAAGTTAGTACTGAGATGTCGTCAGCAAACAGAACACATGACTCATTTATGATTTTTGGCAGGTCGTTTATATAGATTATAAATAAAAGGCATCCAATTACACTCCCTTGGGGGATTGAGGCGTTAATTTTATAGCTGTCCGATCGAATGCGTTGTATTTGGTTTGTTTGTTCACTGTGGTATTCGACTTCAACTAGGTGTTCTCTATTTTCCAAGTATGATTTAAACCATTCATGAGTTTTTCCGCGGATCCCTATTCCTTGTAACTTATTAAGTAAGATATTGTATTGCACTCTATCGTAAGCCTTTGTCATATCTAACAATAAACCCACAGCGTACTTTTTCTTATTTACTATATTAATAGCTTCCTGGATAAATTTGTATACTGCTAGAACAGTAGAGCGGTTTTTTCGGAAACCATTTTGGGATTCATTGAAGATATGGTATTTTTCGCAAAAAGAATAAACACGATTACACATCGCTTTCTCAAATATCTTCGATGCTGTAGGTAAAAGGGCTATAGGACGGTAGTTAGTGGGATCGGTTTTTGAATATTTTTTGTGGACTGGTTTTATTATAGCTTTCTTTAGGTAGTTCGGGAATCTTCCCTCTTCAAACGACTGATTGACAAGCAAGTAAAATGGCAGGGTAAGTTCATTTGCACACTGTTTTACTAGGGTTGGTGGTAGTTCGTCTATTCCATAGCTGTTTTTGTTTTTGAGGCTTTTTAGTAATACATTTATTTCACAAGGATCTACTGAGCTTAGGAATATGGTGTTTTCTGTGGGGTGGAGTACCGAAGTGCCGCGCGGTTCTTTATCGGGGGGTTGGGCATGCTCCGCTCCGATAGATGCAAAGAAGTTGTTAAATATATTTGCAATTTGTTTAGGTTCCGTGACAACTTTGTTATTTATTTGTAGTGTTATGTTGCTTTTCTCTTTTTTTACATTTTTGTTCGTTCTTTCATTTATTATTTTCCACATAGTCTTCACTTTATTACTAGATTTTATTAATTTATTAGTATACTGTAGTTTTTTTGCCTTGTTAACAATTATTTTTAAAGTTTTTTCATAAATTTTATAATTTTGTTTAATTAATGGGTTATTAGTCTTAGTTGAAAGTATTTTTTCTAGTCTTTTATTTTTGCACGAAGTTTTTATTCCTTTAGTAAGCCAATATTTTTTGTAATTTGTTTTTATCTTTAGTTTTGTTTTTGGTATACATTGGTTTAGTAAGTTAGTAAGTGTATTATTATGATATGAAATCGTTTTGTTCACAATAACTCATATTGTGAACAAAACGATTTCTTCATAATATATCGAGAAATTCTAATCTAACAAAGAATTAGGTAAGTATTACAATCTTACGGAGCCTGAAATTTTCCAGTGACATATATAAATGACACAAAATGTACAACACGCGACACGTATGCGCAGTGGTTGAGCGATTGACTGCAGTCGCGGGTTCGATTCCCGCACGAACAAATATTTGTATGGCCTACATACAGTAGTGCCGGTTCTGGCTGTTTGTGTATGTGAGATTATATGTTTGTAAACATACCCACGATACATGAAAAAATTGTGGGGGGCAACGCTTAAAAAAAAACATGCGGTGCAGTCTTTGGGGACTGCCGATAGAAGTGAAAACTAAGCGAAAGCTAAAGCGTTCGTTGCCGTCGTCGACGCGAGTTCCATGATTTTGTTCACCCAAAGCGTTCGGTGGCGATGACGCGAGTTCCATGATTTTTGTTCACCCAAAAAGTACACATGTATACATATAGGTCATGGAAAGCGTTCGGTGACGATGACGCGAGTTCTATGATTTTTGTTCACCCAAAAAGTACACATGTATACATATAGGTCATGGAAAGCGTTCGGTGACGATGACGCGAGTTCTATGATTTTTGTTCACCCAAAAAGTACACATGTATACATATAGGTCATGGAAAGCGTTCGGTGACGATGATGCGAGTTTCATGATTTTTGTTCACCCAAAAAGTACACATGTATACATATAGGTCATGGAAAGCGTTCGGTGACGATGATGCGAGTTTCATGATTTTTGTTCACCAACAAAGTGCTCAACGCGCCTAAAGAAGTTTTCACTTCAAAAATCTAATTAGTCCGTCAAAAGGTTTTCCAAAAAATATTGGACACTTATTATTAGTGTCTTATTATTAGTTCACATTAACAAAAACTGAAGATAATGGATGTCTGGCTGGACACAATATTATATTATTCTAATTATACTTGCTGGCTCATTAATGTCCGCTACTGAATTATTTACGATCTTATAAAATGGTATTATAGTGACTTATTATGAAACAAAAAAAATATATTGTCATAATACCTATGGATATGTCGCAGCCCAATAGCTTAAACAGCCGTTTCATCAAAAGCCTAGCCTTTTCATTTAACTGCGCCATTTAATCAGCGACGTAAGTGACATGGACAAGGTATTAAACGATATTGAACCAAAGCTCTTACTTAGGTCTCTGAAAAATCGGCGCAGTTTAATGAAAAGGCTAGGCAACCAATAAAACGATTTTATGCAATCAATAAACTGATTAAGCTTGTTTTTTTTGCGATAGATAAGTACATTATACTTTATTGTTGACAATGACAGTGGCATAGTATGTTTGCTTAGCCATTGTCCGATCGACCAGATGCAGCTGACTCCCAGTATTTTACACGGAACGACTGTATCTCTGAGTTCCACTACCCAGTAACCTGGAAGTTATGTTCACATAACTTTGCCTAACGATAGGGGACACAGTCGACAGGTGATGTTATCATTATGTAATTTAGCTTTGCATGCCGCTTGTTTCGCTAGGTCAATTCACACTTCTATACCTATAGTTTTAGGTAAAAAAGAAAAAAAAAAGAAAAGAAAGAGATTATTTGCGACAAGCATGACGCATACCAAAAAAATATAAATAAATTACAAAAGTTATGCAAGTTAATGGGTTGTGAAAATACTGGTATTCGGCTTAATCCAGTTTGACTGGAAGCCGACCCTAATATAGTTGGGAAAAGGCTAGGCAGGTGATGATGACAAAAGTTATGCAAGTTGGGAAGAATTTTGGGTTGGTAGTTTTCGACTATTTTAAATTATGATATTCATGTATTTTATTCCACTAAACAATTAAGCAAATTCGGAAACCACAGACCTTGTCATATTAGTCTTAACCTATTAACTGAGTCCTGCCTAACTGGAACAGTCAGCAACTTGAGATGACCATTACGTAAGATTTACGTAAGATAAAATAGGTAAGTCCTGTTAATTCCCAAACTACGCTGAATAAGCCCACTACAACATTTAAACGTGGTTTAATTATTACTAGTACTAGCATAGTTATGTTGGTACTCTGAAAAGTCAACGACCCCTTTAATGAGAACTGAACAAGGTTGCCTTAAAATTCGGAATTAAAACTAACTATCAAATATACAGTGAGATGCGTTACAATCACTCTTATTCATAAAAAAATCTAAAGGTAAAGGTTATCGTTTCCTGCCTGGGTTGCGGAACCAGGCAGGATTGCGGAATTTGTTCGAAAGAGTCACCGCGGCCCTGGAACGCAAAGGGCTTCAGAAGGAACACGGATTGGTTTTAGTCAGTAAGAGTCTGACACGCCCTTCCGCTCCACCCAGAGCGGAAGAAGTCATTTGATGATTTCCCATCCTTAAAAAAAAAAAAATATGGTTATCGTTTCTCTTTCGCATTGTTGCGTCCTGTCTAGTAAAGCCTTCATTGTTTTACTCACAATCTCCCAAAGTTGCGTTAAATGTAGGTAGGTATAGTTATCGGAAACGTGTACGGACTAAGGGCAGCTGCTCCAGTATCTACTTAGAGCTCGGAACAATTAGCGGCTCACCGCAGTCTTAATTCATTATCTAATTAATTGGACTAATCCCTAGCCGTGCACGGCCAACGATCAAAAGATATTACTGTCCCTCAACTAGCGTCCATTTTGTAATATACGATCTGTTTAAAAGTAGGTATAGAGGAAAATGCTCGAAATAGCCTACATGCTTCCGAGTATGAATGAGACCAGCTTTGGTTAGCTGATCAATATGATCTAAGGAGTTGGTTGTTGCTGACCGTTAATACGTAGCTGTCAAAACTAGCTCTAATAGTATATTTTGACAGGTTTTTGATATTCGTTGTCGCTGACATGATTTTGCGACTTGAATTTTGGACGAGAAAGCTGTGTTTAGAACGAGAATTGGCCATCAGACCCCCGATTTCTGGATTGAACACTAGAAGTTGAGTATTTGTAAAACTCTTCTAACAAACAAATTTCAGGTGTTTGACTCGTTGTTAATTCAAAATAATCAAAATCGGAAATTTGCAAACGCTGTTTTGACAATTTCTCGCAAAATACTGACGAATTGATTATAATAAATTATGTTCATTCGTTTAACCAAACAATTAAAAATAATAACTCGCTACAAATCACATAATCCAGGAAAGTATTTAGTCAATTTTATTTTATTAATTTTATATAGCACTTTTTTCCCAAAGGGTTGCATAATTCATACTCATAGGTTATGGCTGCTTTACGTCCAATCTCGTTTCCTTTGTGGTAATTGAATTCCAAGGTGTAGGAAATTGAAATTATGATGCTTAATCCATGCTCCCTCAGGTTTTAAATTGTATTGTCATGTTTGCACGAGCGTTTGTAAAGTACCCTTTAATTTGACTAAACAATGGAGTGCCTGCTGTATAACGATTTACAAATGTTTGTACAAGTTTTTTTTTTATTTATTTCTCTTTTTGTTTTGTTGTTCTTGTTTTGTTTTTTGTTCGTTCAACAAATTTCAGTTCATTTTAGCAAACAGCTATATTTTTTGTTTCTCATTTTAAAATATATGACGCATAAAATGGCCAATAGATACAGATTTAGGTTATTTCTAAATTATTTGAAAAAACAATAATTTTCCTGTTTTCAATGAAGAAAATGGCAGCCTCTATCATTTCAGAGATAGATATTATAACCTCAATTTCAAAAACAGAATATTGAAATGGAAATGTATGTGGGTTACTGAGGGATATGTATTTGATTTCAGAATACTAGATATCCGTCTCGATCCCCGGCCACCGCAGGCGCGGGCCTGCGAACGGCGAGCGTTGGGTGGCTCGCTGACCGGTCACAACCAGGCCCGGGTCGATGGCGCGTTGTGTTCCACGCGCGCCTCAAAGAGCTGTCAGCATAGGAGACGGGGGGGGGCCTTTAGGGCCAGAGCCTGCCAGGGTTGCGGAATTTGTTCGAAAGAGTCACCGCGGCCCTGGAACGCAAAGGGCTTTAGAAGGAACACGGATGGGTTTTAGTCAGTAAGAGTCTGACACGCCCTTCCGCTCCACCTAGAGGGGAAGAAGTCATTTGATGATTTCCCAAAAAAGAATGGTACGGACGTAAATCAGATTTGTAAAGTGTTAAATATACAGGTAAATAGATATATGTTAATGTCTAGTAAACTATAAATAATAATTTGGCATTTAGTGATACATTAGTTTGTATACGTTAAAGTAATAAGAATAATATTGAAATAACAAGCGCAAATATCATCAAATTCATTAAAAGTAAAACCATATCCGCTCAAAACTTTCTGCAAGACAAACGGAAACCGGTCACGTGTGATTACCAACCCCGACACTCATTACTATTATGCCATGGGCATAATGCCAGCTGAGCGCAACGGACGGTGTTAAATATTAAAAGAAAAATAAAAAGAAAAATACAATACAATACATGCCAAAGACATCATATCAATGAAACGTTTAAGTGTATCAAGGTCTAGTTTTCGTTGTGCAAAGGTATTTAAAGTGTTTATTATCGCTTTAATAGGTGGTGGTATATTATTCCTTACTTCGGATGCCGCGTAACAAAAACTGCCTCTGAATAAAAAAAAATTGTTCATTTACACAACATTTTTTACTTTAGTATTTAAGTATTAGGATATATTCATTACAATATTTATGTACTGATACTGAATCCCAAACTAGGCCAGGGGCCTGTATCTTAGGAGGCAGTGTTCAGTCTCACAAAAGGTACACAGTACCTACTGTTCGCAAATATGGTCGCTGTTTATACTTAGTTAACGCTATTTATTTAATTTTGTGGTGTGGTAGAGACTGTGGGTGATAGTGTGTCGTGGTGTGTGCATAGAGGTATGCGGTGCAGAGAGTAAAGTCCCGCATACCTCCACTGAAATGGGAGGATCCTCCTACCAGACGGTTATTGTGTCTGGTGGGCAACTGCCCGATAGTTGACATTTAGACTGTTTTATATGTTCAAATCGCAGAACTTTGCTTTGCGATGCAGGATTTCGTTGTTAGTTCGTCGTAGATGGCGTTGTAGTTCTTTTTTGTTGCCGTACAAATTTCGCTTCTTAGTTTTTCAGGTGGCGGCATTGATGCCGCTACATGTGTGTTTGTCTGTGTGTGTATTTGTGGGTAAATTGAAATCGGCGGGATTTATGAATGCTGCTGTACTGTGGGGCTGCGACGTAAGTTGCTGTGAACATTGCCTTCTTCCACATTCTCGTCTGCTAGCGATCTAGCTCAGTTTATTATAGAGGTACTCACAGCCGAACCGCAGACAGGCATACGAGTGAACCTATGATTGTTCTGTTTTCCATTCGGACGGTTTGGAATTCTAAAAATCAGCTTAAAATACCTGCATAAGATTAAAGTCGATAGGTGCTTGAGTTGTTGGCAATGGATTGAAATTTTCTCGAATTGAGAATTCAAGTCAAAGTAATAAAAGTCATTCACACGTACTAAAATTTGTAACATTTCACATTTAGATGTTCCATAAGGTGTAGCAAAATTAAATAATATGTGCTAGATCATAAAATTAAAAAAAATATTTCTAAAAGGTGTCGCTGATGGTTATTCTAGGTATACGCTCAAAAGTATTAGGCGACTCAGAAAGGGGTCATTTGTAATAGTTGGAAAGTTATTTATTAGCAACTAGCAGCTGCCCGCGGCTCCTCCCGCGGTGATGTCGAAAATAATCCCTAGGGAACATACTCTCGGGATATAAACTATACTATGTCCTTTCCCGGCACCTATATCTATGCCAAATTTCATCTAAATCGGTTCAGCGGTTAAAGCGTGAAGAGGTAACACACAGACAGACACACTTTCGCATTTTTAAAATAAGTGTGGATATGGATTCTATAAACATAACATTACTGCTTTTATAAATAAATTTATAAATTTAAGACTCATCCATCTTTGACTTAATAACGGCCACACAAAGCTTTTCTTCACAAATTTTACTGTCCAAATACTAGTCGTAGCTACTGGAAAAACATTACCGAACATTCTGAAAACAAAAACCGCCCGAGTCGGTCTCGCGTGCAAAGGGTTCCAAACATTGTTTTTTTTTAACATGTTTGTTTCAAATCATCGACTTATTATAGGTTTCCTGCAATGTGTAGGTAAAGAAATATTATATCAGTATTTATTTCAAAATCTTAGGCTCAGTAGTTGGTAATGGTAAATTTTCGTAAATTTTCTTTAATACATTACTTTAAATTAGAATATTTTAAAATCATAAAAGAAATATTATTGAGCCCCATGATGAGCCTTATGATTTGATATGTGACACGGTGAAACAGGATTTTTTTTTTTTTTATTTTCCAATTTTTGCTCCACAAAGTAACCCCATTTTAATGATGATGATTTATTTTCGTTACGCGTTCGTGTTAAGGTCTAAACTGAATCAATCCAGTAGATTCGGAGAAAATCGGCTGTGACAGACGGACAGACAGAAAACCGAGTGAACCTATAAGGGTTTTGTGCTTTCATACAGAGGTTCGAAACCCTAAAAACTATGTAGGAATTACAAAACAATTCAGCCGTTTGGTAGGTGACATCATAATTGTACAATAACAAACTTTAACAAATTTCATCCGGTCGTTCAGCTGTTGAGGCGTAATTGATTTACTAACAGTTAAGCATGTAAACATTCAGACATATGGTAGAGTGGAGACCGAGTATGGGCAAACGTAGTGTGGGACGCCCTGCGGCACGATGGATCGATGATTTGAAGAAGGTGGCTGGCAGCGGATGGATGCGGACCGCTCAGGACCGGGATGGTTGGCGATCTTTGGGGGAGGCTTACGTTCAGCAGTGGACGGCAATTGGCTGATTTGATTAAGCATGTAAACATTCAAACATAGACATTTAAATTTCTTGTTGGATTGCCATGCGTTAGTACAATGAAGGAGGAGCTTGTGGCTAAATATAATGTGGTTAAGCAACACTTGCCGAGGTCGATCCGTGGGTGGGTGACCATAGTAACATACCAGAATTCTTGCGTGCCTCAGAAAGTACTCGTACGTTCAGCTGTTGGTTCCGGCTGTCATTTGTAGATCGTAAGGGGAACCATGTAACCCAGTCACTGGGGTCAGATTGGCCGTTGCACCTTGTTAAATACTGGTACTCAGCTGCATCTGGTGAGATTGGAAGCCGATCCCAACTTAGTTGGGAAAAGGCTAGGCAGATTAATTGTGATTTGGAACTGGTCAGTATTCTAGAAAAACACAACAATCCGCCATCAACACCGAACACCGCAATCAAAACAACTCTAAAAATTACATCCGCAGCGAATTTCACGATTCTTTCAACAGATAAAACATAAAAAACATTTTCGTATCCAACTTTTTCCTAATGATGCCTGTGTTGTCATCAACATTACGTTGGCGCACGTGTTGTCAAAAGCCTCTAGGTATCATCCCAGCATCTTCGGGTTTTCCAAGAGGTCCTCCGGGCCGCCTTGATCTCTCGAGAGTCACTCCCGCACTCCCGCACTCCCGGTGTCAATAATAACGTCGGCAGGAGTGCCATCCCTCCGGGACTCTTGGAAAAATTTGCGAATAAGTGTCCGCTTTGTTATAAGCTTCGAAAAGTGTAAAGTTTTATACTTTACGCGTTTTGCCGACCTATTTTATGTTTTGGAGTGTTTCGTCCAGTATTGCTGTGCTACTGTTTCAAGGGGATAGGATGTCAGTTAAAAGCATTTCAACTAAACTTTTAACTAGAGGGGAACCCTACTTTTTTAAAGGAACGTTAGCATTCGCGTCGCATTCGCAATCTGTCAAAAAAATCTCTAACATTTTTCTATGGGAGCTGGCATCGCCACCAGCCGCCATTTTGATTATTTTAAATTGTGGCGCACCATGATACATTTATATATTGGTACAGGACACACAAAAAAATTGCCAACATGGTGCCCTAAAGAGTCACGTTCCTGAGATATTTAGAGATAAAGTCGCCATGTGTATTTATGTGTTTACTTAGCCGAACAGAGTGTAAATCCCGCAAACCTCTATTGCAAAGGACAAAAATAGATGGCGTTGCGATTCTTTTCGTTGCGTACAAAATTCGCTTCGAGTTCGTTCTTGTGGCGGCATGCCCAGGAATATGACATAGGATACTTTTTATACCCAGGAATAATGCTCCCTTTTGGATAATTTTCGAACTCCAAGTGGGCGTAGCCGCTGGCGGCAGCTAGTTTCTCAATAAAGCCACTTGAGTAGATAAACCTTATTATTATAGAACAATTTTTGTGATTGTCGCATAGTTGACGCGATTCGCCTGTCTGTTTCCCTTTATTGGTGGTTTTTGCCTAAAAAGGGAGTGTTGCTTAGGGGTTCATGTATTTATGTATGTTTGTGAATTTCTTTATTCCACCATTACATCTGAACGCTTTAACCGATTTCGATGTATGTGGTATCGTTGGAAGCGTTGTGTTATAAGCGTTGTGGTAACATAGGCTAGTACATTTTATTTTATAAATAAGGAATTCATGGTTCATGAATAAACACGGACATTTATTTTAAAATTATTAGCTACGTAACATTGTTAAATGTTATATTTCTTTTGAATAATACAAAATGCTTAAGATAATAATTTTAATTGTAATAATAATTTAGTCGTAATTTGTAATAAGAATTTTTCTGTCTGACTGTCACATATAATTTTTCACTCACAAGTCACTACTTGTGAGTGAAAAATTATATGTGACAGTACTTAAAAAATGTAATTGCCTAGCAGCAATAAAAATCTATCGACTATATCTGCGCAAACACTAATAAATAACGTTACATGGAAAATCACTTTTTTTGTCATTATCAGTGAAAGTTAAAGATAAACCTTAACATTGGTTTCCAGTAAAACTTTAAACTTTGTAATAATTAAAACAGTTCGACCGAATTTCGTTTTTAGTTTTCGGAAATTGAATGAAAATATATTCCATATTCGGCTGTTATCTCTCGGAAAGAAAAGAAATAAAACATTTTAGGCACGTGCTAAAAAATTAATACTTTCGAGAAAATTAAAACAACAACCTCTAATTAAATTCATAAAAAAACCGGTTCTTTTTTGAGATTATTCTCAACAGTTAACTGAAAATGAAATTGTGAGAGTGCTTTTTCTCACATACTTATTTACTTTACTACGTTCTTGTTTTTACAAAATATATTAAATAAATTTTCGTAGGGTTAAAAATTAATCATTTAATTTACATTTTATTTTTCGCACGTAAAAAAATTTCGGGCGGGACTCGACATAAAAATAAGAGCTGATCCTACACTACGTCCTTTTATCAAATAAAGAAAGACTATACACTATTGATTAAGGAAAGACGTTATCAAAAACACTTTCGTTTCGAGGTAAAGTAGGAGGATACCCGTGAAAAGTGCTCGCTCACGCACGCAATGATACCAAAGCCAAACTAATAACCTCCTCCTTTTTGAAGTCCGTTAAAAAGAAGATCATATTCAGTAGTTTCTGTCTACTCTTATGGAAAGAAACCGTTACTTGATGTATGCCTAAGACAACAAAAGATATGAAAATATCAAAAAATATAATGCCGTACTTTACCGATCACATCTAGGATGTAATAAACCTGCAACACATGGTACCGATGGAAGTATCGGTATGCCAATACAAAGACTGGAAAAAGCGAGCGAAGCAAATTATGCTTCCCATGAAAACTCGTGCAAAGCCAAAAATCCCACGAAATTGCACCTGCGGTTTTAAGCATGAATCAGGAGTAAGAAACAAATATTAAAATTATATTAAAATTGACCAAAAATATAAAAACCATCCAAAACTTTTGTAACTAAAAACATTTTCCTTACAGAGCCTAATCCCATCCATTTAAGATGTAGTATTGTATAATTAAAACAAAACAAAGGTGAATTTCAAGCCAAAGGGCGGCCCAACCACTGAATTTTCCCCTACGAGTCAAGCGAGTGTCTCACTCAGTGCAATTCGAACGCTGTCGGGAAGCGGGCGCGCGCTCTTCGCTCCTCGCCACACGCTCGCAAGGCGCAAACTTGAAAACTTATCGAGATATTTGAATAAATAGAAACCTATAACAGTAAATACTAAGTGAACAGTGCGTGCCAGTGAGTGATCTCGTGAAGTTTCCTTGTCACAAGTTCCAAGGGGATTTAGCATCTTAAGGTAACAATTGTTTATGTAATTTTGTCTTATATCACTATATATGAAGCATCCTACTATCGAATCAGTCTTGTTATCGAGTGACCCCGGCTACGAGATGTTTGTTCAATTCGTTAATACCACGATTTATAGCCACACCACTTTACGACGTGCGAAAATGTTTTTATAAGAGTTCTAATCACTTGTTTAATCAATAGTTATGTAAGTAGATAATACTATTTAGTTAGCATTGTATTAAACAATGGCTTGTAAGTGCACACGGTGGTAAGGCGCCACATAAACAATAAAATTAATTAGATTGCTTACATACTCGTAAAAGCATTATCATTTTGATAACAATGTATCGTAACAATTTGATGATCGTATGATAGAATAGAATAGAATAGAACAGGTCTTTATTTGCTTATTTTATGATCTTAGAAAAAAATCATCTATGAATGGATTGATCAATGAAAATTTTCCTGAATTAGCAAGTACGCATCAAATGCTACGCATTATTTTGACTCAACTTCTAATTATGGAATATACGAGTTTCTATATAAGATAAATATAATCATACATCGTCGGAAAGTAAAGAGTAGTGAATAAACTAACAAATTGATAGCACATCAATTTCTACCAAAAATAACACGACAAACTTGAGTAAATTGAGTCAAACTTGTAGCGATGGGACTTATTGGAAAGTTATTTTTGCTACAGGATAAAACTATGAGGTCAAAACTTTTATATATGACAAAGTTGAGATGTTGGAAAAGTAGGATATACTTAATACACTGAGGTTGGATAAATAATTAAATCTTCTTCTATAGGTTCTGTTTTACACGTTTATTGCTACGTTGGAGACGTTGTTTAAGTCATCTAGGGTACAGGTGAATGGACATGTGGAACTCTCCAGTACACAAACTGGACACAGTTACCTTAATCATTAATTAAAATTGCTGAAATGAATAAAGGACTTTTCAAAAAGAGATACCAACTCAACCATCTTCCAAACTTATGCGCACATTGAATTTGACAATGACGCCAATATTATATGTATATTTTTTTATGCCTTACATGGGTAGTGATAATACAGTTCAAATATGGTCAACCTATTTGACATATCTGCTACGGCTCAGAATAGTTCGAATAGGCCAACTCATCTTAGTGACGTCTATAACCCAAAACGTTCGCCATTTCTGTCGAAAATGGTGATTATAACAATAACCACTGAAGGTTGATCATTGTAGCTTACACGAATAATTTGGCAAGCCCATATTTAGCAGTCAACGTTTAAGGGATGATGGAGATGTAAAAATTAATGTTGTATTGATAAGAATAGTACTCTGCCGTATAAGGGCAAGCAGGTAAATGCGATTTTATAGCTTATTTTAGAAGGTATTAGGTAGTTATTACACATTGATGCTCAAAAGGAAATCCTAATGTGTATAGTGTCCGATTCCTTATGATCAGGAGCTTTCTGGATGCTGCATTCTCGTTCGTGTAGGTCTTTATTTGGCACATAGCGACTCGAGTTGAGATTTTCCCAAAACGTACTGCAGTTATCTGGGTTGTCTAAAGATATCTTCCTAAAGGATCAAGCAATCTGTAATCCCTTTATTTCAGCGGCTTAGTCGTGAAAATTATTGTAACAGACATGGAGAAAATAATATTTAGGTAAAATGTAGACACATGGAACATTTCAGAAGTCCGAAAGCCTGACAGCTGACCAGTCTTGTTATGGGGTACTGTGAAACCCAGTAGGTAATCGGCTTTTGGAGGTAAGATAGTTAACTGCAGGTCTCTGGCAGACAAGGCAGATCTTTGGAAGCGTCTAGTAAAACAAAAGAGTATTTGAATTAGGAATATGAAAATATGTTTTGTTTTTATATGAGACTCCTGTACCAGCGGCAGAGACCAAACATATTATGAAGTTTAAATCTCAAACATATTATTTATAATAATAATATTAAGTAGCACTAGCTTGAGAAGCAGTCGCTCCTTGTAAAATGCTGGTATTTAGCTACACCCGGTTAAACTGGTAGCCGAGCCCAACATTTTTGGGAATGGCTAGGTAGATTGATATGGAAAACTTCAACCAGAGTGCCTTCTATTAATTCTACTAATTTTCACTCCGGTCTACTCAAATTCTACAAATTTTAAGCAACGTTCGCATTCGCATCTCATCACTTTGGTCTACTCCAATTCTACTAATTCTCAGTCGCAAAATAAAGATAAATTAGAAGGATTTTAGTCATTTTGACCAATATGTCGCATTGTCAGTTATATTAAATAGAACTCAGAATAATTCACAATTGTCACATACGCACTTTACTACATGTAGTAGTATCAACACTGTTTACAAACCACTTCACTTATCAAATCATTTTATTAGGAATCTCTATCATTCTATTAAACCCTGATGTGTTCCACTAAAGATAGCAGCGTGAGTAAGCAAGCATAGACTGCGGTACACCGTTAAAATGGTCATAAAGCTGGGCTAGCTCGTTAACCCAAGTACTTCCTCCGCGATACAATAAAGTTACTTATTGAAATAACCACACCTTTCTTTAATACTGTCTCACTTTGTGGGGACGGTTTATTGCCTACTTCAGATGGTCACTGGTGTGGCTAATACGGAGGAGTGGATTGAAAATTGATATTAATACTTGATATTAAGTTTTTACGGTGATAGTCTGTTTGGATGATTGGAGAAGTTTTTTTACGGCTGTTGACGTTATTTTTCTTTTTCTTTTGTTATTTTGGTTGGCTCAAGTTTGACCATAATCTCACCTGATGGAAAACGATGATGTGATCGACAATGGCGCATGCTTGCCGTGTAGTAACCTATTCACTCATGGCTTTAAGACCTCCAGGTTGAAGCTATCAGGAAACACAGACCCTTAGCTGTACGTACTATGGAATCTTCTCATTTTTTACGTAGCCCTCTGGCAAGCTCTGTCTTCAGCTTCGTTTAAATCATTAAAAGTAGAAGTTGGCAGAAAAGGGATGTGACGCATGTCTTCTGAAATTGTTACCTTTATAAGGTAACACTCTGATTTTGCATACTTTTTGGATAAATTCGCAAACGTATCCGCAATCCAAGCGCTGCGTTATTTATTTTTTAGATATCGCAGCATAAGCTGAGACCATTTTGGCCTCGCGCACAGATAATTATTTTATTATTCTGTTTAGTTATTAATTTTATTTTACTGGTTTGTTTGTCTTGTGCGAGTCCCAAATAAACATTTTTCTTTCTTTCTTTCTTTCACGTACTTTGTTGTCTGATTGATTCAAAAAAAAAAAAAACAAAAAAGTAAGATAGCAATCTTAGATTCAACTGTCTAATTCATCTCTTGGTGTTCATTGAGCTTGGTCTGAATAAAGATAGTAGTAGTAGTTGCTTTATGTTTAAAGATAGTAATACTTTATAAAGATTGTAATATTTCAAATACATTCGAACCCGCTCTTATTGACTGGAATCGGATTAATCTCATTGTTGGGACCACTTGAGAACTACAATAGGCACTATTACGTGTCAAGTTGAAAGTGGCTTTATAAAAGGGATACCCATTTCGTATCATTATTGAGGGGTATCCGGATATTTTGTATTTGCTGGCGTTATGTCGATGTCCGAATTCTCTACCCAAAGGGTTCCATCAAAACTACTTGCATATACTAAGTCTTCTGTCTGTCTGTCAGACAGCTGTATCATAGTTAATTTGAATGTTCGCAAATGCAATGTAATGCCATACTAAAACGTATTCTGCGAAATTTCCTATTGGCCATGCTTGTGATGGATTCTCATCCGAAATAGTTCAAAAATAGTTTTAAACTAATAAATATTATGTGTACAACTACGAAACGGGCATCAAAAATTTGTCAGCATTGATGTCAATAGCAGAAGTGCCCTAGAGGCTGGTAACATTGCCACACTGAACAGCAATGCTGATTCGTTAGCCGAAAATAGGCCAGTCCTCTGGTCACGTGGATAGTCAAACTGTTTGTCTTACAAAACTAGATGTGCACTCGGACCTCTTTCTTTATGGATGGGTTCCGAACTGCGCGGAGTGGCGGTGAGTGTCAGACTCTTACTGACTAAAACCCTCCCGTGTTCCTTCGTTTATAAAAAGAAAAGAAAAACCCTTTTCCAGGGCCGCGTCAATTCTTTCGTATGATTCCGCAACGCATTCGAAGCCTTAGTGATTCATCCCAAAACTACTCGAACATAGAGCTGACATACCAGTATCATAACCACGTGTTTCCACATACCTTCCGCAGTATATAGACATAACGGCAACATAAATATCGAAGCAACAATTTTAATGACTTGACCACGCAACTCGGGTGAACGGAGAAGAAATAAACAACAGCTGATTATACTATCGTTATGATATGATAGATGTGAGAATGGAAACTAGGAAAATTAAATGAATCATCTATGTGGTGTCATAGTCTGTGGCAGACATATAAGAAAACAACTAAGCTTAAAAATTGGACCATTACTGCTAGTCTCAAAAATCCCTATGTCAAATCTCACCATGAAAAAATACGTGAAGTGACCATGAAGTGAGCTGTCAATCTGTCCAATCAAGGTGGAATAGCAGTTCTTTTTTTTAACTTTGCCCCATACTTTTTTCCTGTATCGTGGGTGCGTTCACAACCATACAAACTCACATTTACAAACAGCCAGACCTGGACAAGTCTATCTGCAGGCCATACAAATATTTGTTCCGGGCGGGAATCGAACCCACGACACGCAGCGCAGCAGCCAATCGCTCAACCACTGCGCCAACCGTGTTGTCGACACTTCGAGATCACCTAAGTTGTCACGGTGAGATATTTACATAATCGACCGGTTTTTTTCTGCAGATCATAGTGAGCTTATTGCTAAATAATAACCACCGTACAGGTCGATCTATAAGGTTGGGCATCGCTTGCCGAGGTCGGTCCATTGATAACTGACCGTCTTAATATATTTTTGTCGCTCTCACACTTTTCAGACAAACAAGGACTGCTCAGTCCAGTTCTCTATGCCTACGGTCTGTATAGGCGGCCCTTGTACTATCAGCTTACAATGAAAGATTAATTTAAGAAGTTTGAATTCATCCTTCATTTTTCTGTCCAATGAGGCTGTAAGTACATTTGTAACTCGAGAAGCACTTAGCTGATTTACGTGTTTTATTATTATGTTTAAAAAATGAAGACCAAATAAATGATAGATGGACTGTTTGGAACTTAATTTATCTATGTCTGGAAATGGGGTGACTAAAAGCGAACTATGGATTAAAAAATCATGTAGCGACCCCAAATAAATTGAGAGAAGGGCAAGCGAATGATAATTTCGTTGATGATTTTATTTTATTGCCCCAGACGGAGGGTGACGTTTTTGGTAGTTTGTGTTGTCAAGCTATATTTAGTTACTGGTATTTAATAAATTAAGTAAAGTACAATAGATACCGTAAAACCATTTGTTGGTTCAAAACGTGAAAGTACGTGGAGATGTTTGCATAAAATTATATCTACGTTTAAGAGGCTGAACGTCCTTAGATGGGGAATACGAATGTAGGTATTCACTTTTATAGAATGAGCAGGAGAAAGTATGACAAGTAATACTGCGACCAGAAAGTAGTGCCACGTAATATTAATTACTAAAAATTGATGTATTGATAGAAATTAATAAAAAGTACACCGAAGTACCTGTATTTTTAATATGTACAGTCAACAAAACTATTTGAACGATTACAAGCAAAAATATTATTTTTTCTACTGCATTGCTAATATTTATTTCTAATGCGTGCATTATAACTTTTTTTAAGCTTATGACATACTTACGAGTGCGGTGTACAGTAATTGTCTCCTCAGCACACTCACGAAATTGTTTAAAAGTAGTTGCAAGTTAGCTGCCTGCATACCAAATAGCTTTGTTGACTGTACATTCATCAATGGCTATGTATTGATCCTTGTATTATTTCTGAGAGCCAAACCTACTATTTATTAGCAATGTTCCCATTGGCATCTCAGGCGGAATCCGTCAAGAACACCTCTAATTTCCCTAAATTTTTAACAGACGGCAATTCGAATTCGAACGTTGCTTAAAATGTGTAGAGTTGGCCCTCTTATTTTTATTTTATGTAACCTTCTTGCCAATAGCTATACCTATAGCTTCACGCTTGTTTTCTGCGATGAATTCTCTCGGATTTCCTAGTCTAGTGCAGTGTTAAAGACTAGTCCATGAAGTAATAGGTTACTTCCCTATTACTTACTAGTGTCACACCATTGCCAAGTCAATCTTTAAAATATCGTAGACGATGAATGAAATAGTTAGGATTAGGAAATGGTAGGCGTATGTTCTCAGTATCTACTTCCATATATTTTGCTATTGAGTAACATGTATTAAAGTACTGAGAACTTGGTACAGAAAAGAAAGACGGTGACACATAAAAATAAGTTGGAAAATCTGATTAATAGAAAACGTGTAAAAAGATGAATGTATTAAAGCTCCTTCAGACAGCGACATCGCAATGCCACAACTTTTTTTAGGGTTCTGGAGTCTACAAGGAACCCGGACATGGGAAACTATAAAGTTTCGCTATGTTCGTCTGTTTGTCTGTCCGCGGTTTAGCTCAGAGACAGTTAGTACTTAAAAGTTGTTATTTGGTATGGACATACATATTATTCACGCGCAAAGTGGTAAAATAAAATTATGAAAAAATATTTTTTTTGGGAAAACATCATTGCCATTTTACGTGTAGGGGACTACGCGTAAAGTGGCAATGATATTTTTATATCGTCTATCCCATGGTGTAGGATGTCGTTGGATAGGTCGTTTTAAAAATATTGAGGGTGTCCCAAGACCATTATTCCATCCAAAGATCCGTTTGCGAAATATTAAGCTGTATAGTGCTAATTTTTGTCAGAGTCAAGTGTCCCCCCCCCCCCCCC
>NDFZ01005409.1:108964-193804 GCA_002192655.3 Mamestra configurata
CCCCCCCCCCCTCTGCCAGCTGGTGGTTTTTGGAAATGTTAAAAATCATAGTAGTAGCATATACTCATAACGAATTTAAAATTTAAAAGGAAAACTGTCAGCTGAATAGGATTTACAAGTTATAATAGTGAGTAATAGTCGACCAACCAATAAAATGTACTTGGCAATTGTGTCGTACAACTACGGAACCGTACACTGCGCGTGGCCCGACACGCACTTGGCCGGATTTCTTATACATCGTTGTTGGATTGTCGAATCTCGACTGTCTAGAGGAACTTTTACCCTAGAAAGTTGGTATGCAAAGCTAAACAATAATCCTTGCATCATTTATAACACAAACAGACCCCACACACATCTGCCTAGCCTTTTCTCAACTATATTAGGGTCGGCACCAACATAGACATATTGTAATCCCAAAGTTTAGTCGAGTCAGCAGTTCCATATTGTTTGGAAGTCCGGATATCTTTTGATCCGAGTTGGATACACAATACACATGTTCATGTCGACATGCCTCTTTACTCTTCGTTCTAAGTTAGAACGAAATGTCAGGAGTTCTGTTTGATATTTGTTACTGTAAATTCTGATCTAAGAATCCAGATCCGGATAGCTACATTGTGAGAGTATTAAATGCAAGAGTGAATAGGTTACTTCTAAGCAAACGTGATCCATAGTCGACCACATCATCGCTTACGAATAAGTGAGATTGTGGTCAAATGCGCGCCTATCAATAAAAAATAAATTTCATCTTGCTAGGTCCACCCGTTCTTGTGAAAATCGGTGGTGACAGACGGACAAGATAGTGAGGTAAGGGTTCCTTTTTCACCTTTTGAGGTACAGAACCCTAATATGTATGAGTATGGTTCTTTATGGTGTCGAATGTAAAATAATAGGACCATTCCATCACTTCCCGTGGATGTTGTAAGCGGCGACTAACGGACTCACCAGCAGCAACAGCTACACTGCGATCGCCAATCCTCCTGCCAAGCGTGGCGATAATGGCAACCCCCCTTTTGGGGGAGGCCTTTGTCCAGCAGTGGACGTCTTTCGGCTGATATAATGATGATGATGACCTAGAAGGTTGTGTTGGTTGTTTTCTGATATCTCCGAATATTGTTCATAGTACCTATGTTTTCGTCGCATTTTATCCTTCGACCACAATCTTACCTGATGAAAAGCCATCATGTATTCCACGCTTGCCTAGAAGAAACCTGTTCAGATTCACTCTTGACTTAAGGTTCTTTTTATCAAATCGGCATAATCCTTTATAAGGCGAAAGTTATTAGGTATGGCAATTCCAACTTATTCAGTATCCGCCAATAGTAAAACTTGCTTAATCTTAAACCTTTTACGTGGAATTCTCTCTGTGGGAACAGTGAACCACTCATGTTAATATTAGATTCAGAAGTAAGATTGAAATTGAAACACTACGAGTGGTTTTTCTACTCCCGAATGAACTAGAATCTACTCCCGGGAATTATATCCAATACAGGGCATGGTCTTTCTGAATGCCTAGTTTCATCAAAATCCGTTCAGCCGACGACGTGAAGAGGATTTCAGAAACTTGGTTTTCGATTGCAATCGTTTAAAAAAGCTCGAAAACTCATTTCATTTGATAACATAACATTTACCCCTACAGGGTAATGTTATGAAATGGTACATAAGGTACATAATTTTGCGCAAGCTTTGAGCCATTGCAGTAAGATCATGTACAACATTATATTATTATATTATATGAGTTCGTAAAAGTCAAATCAGGTATTACTTTATGGATCGAGATAAGTAGTATGACATAGTTCTATCCACGCAAGAATCGAGAATATCGGCTTATTTACATTAATATTTCCTATATAAATGTATTTATCCTTTAGTGCAAAAAGCACTTCATGTCGCCGTTACATTACCACTGCTATGCAAGTCAAAAACAGAGCGCAATTCTGTTCAATATTCATGTTACGGTCAGGCGCGGTCCTAGGAGAGGTGGGGTGTTAGGGGTCATAAGTCAGAAATCATTCTAAAGGAACATATTCCAGGGATACAAAATATCCTTTATCCTTTTCTAGGACATAGTCTACCCGTGCGCCAAGTTTCATCCAAATAGGTTCAGACGTTAAGAGGTTACAAACACTTAAAGAGCAGAGACAGAGTAACTTTCACATTTATGATTATAACTAGTTGTCGCCCGCGGCTCAGCCCGCATGAATGTTAAAAATTATGCCAAAAGAACATACTCCCGGGATAAAAAGTAGCCTATGTGTTATTTCAGACTATAATCTACCTCTGTG
Organism: Mamestra configurata; assembly: GCA_002192655.3. Classification (NCBI taxonomy): domain Eukaryota; kingdom Metazoa; phylum Arthropoda; class Insecta; order Lepidoptera; family Noctuidae; genus Mamestra; species Mamestra configurata. The sequence continues at coordinate 111,247 of NDFZ01005409.1, forward strand.
CCAAATTTCATAAAGATCCGTCCAGCCGTTTGCGCGTGAAGAAGTATCAAACATACACACACACTCACAAACATTCGCCTTTATAATATTAGTGTGATATTAAGTATAGATTAAGGTCACCCTACAGTTAACATACACGACGTCACCAACACTCCCCCCAAATACCCCTCAAAAATTTTGGCTGCGACCGCGCCTGGGTAAAGTTCGTAAATAGCCCGTCATATGACCCGTCAAAATAACGCTGCTTTTAACATTTTATTAAAAAAAAAATTGTCGCCCTATTGGATATAAATCAGAATCAGATACAGTTACATACGATATTTCAGAATTAATTTGAGCTTCTGGATTTATGAGTCCGGACGTGAGTAACATACTCGACGATACCATATATCAAACTTTGACATTCCGGACGCTTTAACTGTGGATCTAAAATTCGCCATTTTATGTTAGTAAGGCAGAATTTTTGAGATTGCTGAAAAATGTGGGGCTGTTTGCAAAATATGCAACTTTTTGATTGCTTTATTACTCTTTTCAGGAATTTATTCTGCATTCGCCCCGATTTTTTGCCTCTATTTTAATTTTCGAAGTTTCCTTTTATTTTCCGAATGTAGGTTGTAAAATTGAGCTGCAAATATTTTGCAGTTTGAAAGTCTAATCTATTTTGTGGTAATATCTAAATTATTGTTTATTGAGTGTTATCGGGTACTCAAATCTTAGTGATTTTATTACGAATTACATTGTTAACATGGTATAACCGCATCCAGAGTGCCAATACTACTAATTTCTAAACAACGTTCGCATTCAAAATGTGTCGAAATTGATCCTTTTTGACAGATTGCGACTGAGATGCAAATGCAAACGTTGTTTAAAAATGAGTAGAATTGGCCCACAGATTATAAGCTCGCTATACAGCCAATAAACTCTACATATACCTTTATAACAACATAAAATACTTGACATAACGTCACACTTCACAACATTTAATTAATTAAACTACAGCTTATGTTAACGCTACATTTTATACAGCAATATAGAAGTGAAGTGTCTGGTTAGATATCACTATCGCGTTATGTCATAAAATCATCCAATCAGAGCATAGTTTATCACTTACTCGGCCAAAGATATTCCCTGCTCTTGACATTTTGCGATGTTTATATTTATTATTTTGTAGGTACTGTTTTTTGATAAAGTAAATTGTCTTTTGAATAAGATAGTGCATGTTATATAAAGTTAAAAATGTTATTAATGCATTGTGGGCTGATAATGTTAAAGTTAATATTGACCATGAAAACTTTTTTTCAACATGTCGAATGTGGTATTTATTTGTTTATCGATTGGCTTCCTACTTTTTTTTTACATAAATCTAGTATTTTGTCTAGTTGTGATACTAAATTACTTAAGCAACTCGTGTAACATCTACACTAATAATTATTATAATTAATATTATAAAGAGGAAAAATTTGTATTTTTGTGTGTGTGTGCGTATGTTTGTAATGAATAAACTCAAAAACTGATGTGCCGATTTCAAAAATTCTTTCACCATTAGAAAGCTACATTATTAACGAGTAACATAGGCTATATTTTATCCGCGTATTTCCACAGGAACGGGAACTACGCGGGTGAAACCGTGAGACGTCCGCTAGTTTGATATAAAACGGAACATATAAATAAGATTGTTTCGACGCATTCATTTTGTTTAATGTAGCATGTCAGCCAATTTTCAACTAATTGAGTTAAATAAGTTATTATGCGGGCAGCTAGATAATATATAAGCCAAAGTATGTACCTATTACTTTTTTGGTTTCGAAATTAACACTATAAACAAACTACTAATAGAGGTATAATCAGCCAGGTAAGTACCGTTTTGTTATCAAAAGTAACCTACTTGATACACGACAGTAAAAATAGAAAATAAATGTCAGACATTAAACTTGTATCGTGAAATAACGTTCATTAATTAACATTCAACTGCAATATAATTTTGACATGAGCGAACAACTTTATTTATGAGTAAGACTTGGACATCATGGTACACTGACTGTTAGCTCTATGTCTCATAAAAAATCTTATTTGATGTCTTAAAAGATGAATGATCTAATCCAAGCCGTTCCGCTGGTTCCGTTCAGTGTTCAAAATGTAGAAAAATTAAAATATGTTTGACAGTTTGCGACTGCGATGCGAATGCCCCTTAACCTTTTGAACGCCATTATCACATATACGTGACAAGCAAGCGCGTGCCCTGTCCGCTAAACATCACAAATATGTGACAAAAAATTCGGCGAATTTGTGTCATGGCGTCGGGGCACGCATGGTTTTATGCTCTGGAGTTCAAAAGGTTAAAAATACTAGAATTACCCCTCAAGATATCCCGCTTTCACCTTACGAGTGCATAACCCAAAAAAAGGCTAGCGCAATAAAAAAAGAAATATATCTAAACCACTCGAGAATTTCACTAGAAAGATTTTGTATGCGTATTCAATCTGCGTATCTATTGATGAAGCTACTTCATTTCCAGCGTTACCAAGGGTTATAAAACGCCTCCGCTTGGCTTTCGGCCAACCACACCAATTATCTATTGGATTTGCAAATTGCATTACAGACAGTATTTACATAGTAACCAGTATCTTGCTTGTTAAAATATACTTTGCAATAATAGAACGATCGAAATAACACGTTATTATTATAACAGTGATCTGCTGCCAGTGTTATTAAGAGGAGACATGAGATAAACCCTTCAAATAATTTTGCTACAATAAAAATCTAGATACAACATAGATACTACTCAGAGGTGTAGGTACCTGTAGTAAACGAGCATTATTTTTTTTAACGTTTCCCCACACTAGGAATCTGTACCGTGGGTAAGTTTGCACACACATAAACTAACATTCACAAACAGCCAGACCCGAAACAACTATCCGTAGGCCATACAAATATTTGTTCCATGCGGGAATCAAATCCGCGACACGCAGCGCAGCAGCCAATCGCTCAACCACTGCGCCAACTGTGCCGTCATTTTGCCAGTTAGGTTTTTTAAAAGTCCCATGCAGTAATATGGGGTGAGCGCACCACTCCGGACAGATACTGAGGAATTCCAGATGGAAAAACCGAATAATATTTGGGAATCCAACTCAGGATAAGTTAAATGAAATGCTTCAAATTTTGCATTAACTATAAGCGTTGCGTTATAGCGCATGTCCTACGATTCTATGCAATCCGCTAGGGACTGCGTTTTAGGTCTTGTCAATGACATAAGATAATATAACAATTTGATATAATTTTGCAGCTCAATTCACTGTTTAATCATACACCTAAGCCGTGCTAGGTTAAAATTTGTACTGTATGTATTATCCCAACCTGTGTTCACACACGAACTTTGAAAATCCATTCATGTAAAACTGGATAATCGAGTTCGTGCCCGAAAGGATGTTCGTTTATCATGAACATGTGAAAAATGACATACCTGTAAATGTGGCAAGAAAATTCATGTCTTTTCTTTAGAACTTCAGCGATAAAATTGTGATCGAAAGCTGTTTTGATACCAGGAGTAAATAAATGTCCACAAACTATTTTCTTGAGAAAATGAAAAGACTTATTTTTCTTTTATCCGCCACAGTGAAAGTATTTTTCGCTGAAGAAAAACGAACAAAGTAGTTCAAAATAACAAACTTGAACTTTCAAATAGAAGTTATTTTAAAGCAATTTATTGGTTGTTCAATCAATGCTGGAAACATTTAGTATACAAAATTATTATAATAATTATAATTAACCAATTGCCTGGAAACATTCGATGGTCGATGCGAGAATGTGACAAAGACGCGACGACCATTTGTACAACAATTTCTATGTAAATTGCCGTCGCATCGTTGTCACTATTGTCGAGTTGCGCCCGTCTAAGGGAGCCTTTTATTTTGTTTTTACATTGCTTCCACATGCTAAAATCTTCCGTGACTGTTGATGGTACCACAATGATTGTATCTGACATAAACACTATGTTGTCATAATTATATTTCACAACAGCCCACGAGCAACAACAAAGTCAAAGTCAAAGCATTTATTTCAAATAAACCATTATCAGGTACTTTTGAATTATCAAAGTCAGTCCGTCAAAAACATGAAGCTATTTGCACGTTCCAAAGCGTAGATCTCTATGGAGAAGAACGTACAAGAAACTCCACGGACACTCTTTTAAATCAATTTATGTTTACAAAAATCCTGGTTACATTAACCTTGATGCTTCTATATATGAGAACAATGGAAAGAAAGAAAAAACAATTTATCGTATCAAATATTAAAATGAGCCAGTGGCAAAGGGATGTCGAACGTCGTTGTAAAAACATTTTGGTGTTGCCCTTCCGTCCGCTGCCTGCTGAACATTAGCTGTGGATCAAAAGAACGCTTTAAAAACCTCCAAATACTTGAAACTCCTCTTCACACATAAACAGGTGGACTAATTTATACTAATATTCTAAATACGAAAGTAACTCTGCCTGTCTATACAACGTGTAACAGAATAAACGCAACACCTCTTAAGGGGTCATTGTACTCATCATTATGAACAACTTTTACTATGGGCCCCATAATCATTTATGTGCGCATAACTCGACAAAATGTACTGAACACCTTTTTTATTTCGCGATGTTGGTCGTACTAATGATTGTCTTTTTATTTTATTTAACACTCCATATCTGTCTGTATGTATACCTATGCAAATAAATATGTAAAAATACACTAGATTCCAGTATAAAATAGAAATTTTAATATGTGTATGTAAGTTTCGGTTTCGGCCGAAAAACCTGTTTCGGTCGGACACTAGTTGGAATGTCGGGGAATCCTTTTAGTGCTCCCCTACATTCCCTAAGGAACCTACATGCCAAATTTCAGCTTTCTACGAAAAGTAGAGTTTCGGCTGTGCGTTGTCTGTCAGTCAGTTACCAGCCTCACCACTATCGGACGAGTTTTATACACACTTACCGTAACATATAATATATTGATATATGTTTGGATGTTTATAAATCGATAACGCCTCAATAGTTGAAAGAATTTAGACGAAATTTGGAACACGAGTAGACAAAAAGATTCCTATGTCCTAAACCGGTTTAGGACTTTCACTTTTTATCCCAGTAGTTGGTACATTCCCATTGAATGATTTTCGATTCTTTCATGCGGGCGAAGCCGCTTTCAGTAGACAATATAAACTCAGCGTTTGAAGCTTAATCCCAAACGCGATGACAGTTTCATCTCCAAGCTTAAACTTGGTAACCACGCAGTATCGAATATGCTGTGCAGGAATAGTTAATCCTCCGAATTCAGTGGTCCTACTACTTCCTATGACGCTGGACGGCATGGGTCTTATTGTGCTTCTAAAATGAGTTTTTTTGTGATCCCTTTCCACAACTGCACCTAATTGAACTGGAAATGAAAGCTTGTGAAAAAAGTGTCTGCCAAGCCTTTTCCCAACTATATTGGGGTCGACTTCAAGTCTGACAGAATGCAGTAGAGTACCGTTATTTTACATGGGGCGAATGCCCATTGACTCCACAACTCAGGAACTGGGTAACACAATACCCATTGGCCAGACTGAAGATTTTCTGGCTTCGTCGACATTTGGGACCAAGTCTCGCTATGTATTGGATGGTCACTCATCCACGGACCGAACTCGGAAAGCGTTGCTTAACTTCAAATATCGAACTTGTTTAGCTACGAGTCTACGAAATCATATTTACCCTGTTATAGAGACCGCTATACACTAGACTCTTTGTAATGGCGATAAGCCTCTTTTGTCCCTCGACGCAGTATTTTGTCACTTAAACACTTTATCCGTACCTATCTGGGGTTATCGTCTCGGTACTCTGACGTCATTTCCAAACTAAGCCGAATGGATCCCTTTGTCTATATTGCCGCAGGATTTACTCCCAGCTTATGACGTCACCCACGAACTTTCCACCTCCTTGACTCGTTAAATTGGGGCAAGTGTCCATCTGACGCTGTTGGAGTACTGCCCAATTTTAGGTCCTTAAATGTCCACATGTTTAACCTTAAGCTTGGTTATGTAAGCAGTCTGTTGTGTTACTTTCTGATGGCGCAGTACGTTACTGAAAATGAAAATGGTGTTCATTGGTAATCGCAATACTTGAGAACAGCTTAACCAATTTAATAATGTTTCATGTTAAAAAGATAGAAAAAATATTTGTGACCCACACAAGAAAAAAAAACAGTTCCGGCTAAAATCCGAGTAAGTTTATTAAGGAAGGAAAACTTAAAGAAACTGCCCGGATATTTCTAAAATTCTAGAAAAACCGAATAAATGATATTTATTTTGTAAGTAGGTTAAATATAACACTTTTACACGTCAGTCGTTTTTGGTAATTTTAAAACTAGGTGCGGCCGGTGTTTCCTAGCTGACTACCCTGAGAAGAAACACCGAAACAAACTCAGAGGAACAAGTCTCTTTTAAAGTCCATACAATCGTACTGGTCAAATCATAATTATGAGAACCATGTAGGTTAATGTCTGAAGTGGTCTTTTGAGGAAAGTACCACACAGATTTGAGTGGATCTATCCAGGCAGTGCAAGTATTTGTCAGTTATCGTGTAGCTCAAACTTAGATCTTTAAGGAGCTCAACGATTTGACAAACAATACCAAAATAAGGACATTTGGGTAGGCCACATTAAGGACTCAAACTGCCAGACTAACATGAAATTAACCCCTAATGTTGCAATCTACTATAGGATATATAGGATAGTATTTTTCTAAGCATTTATACATAGATAATCAGAAACTTAATACCTTATTACTTATTTCCTGTAAAATTATAGGGTTGGGGTTGAAGAAGAACTGGAAAAACGCCATTCATGGTGCTTGAGGAAGGTAAAAACAGACTACATAATATCAGTCCATAATTGCCCCTTTGCCGGGGCAAAAACCGACGATTGATCGCCATGTTTCTTCAGTGCGTTTAATGTTTTCAGAATGTACCTAGCAATCCAGTTTTTTTTGTTTAAATTTGATATGGGTTTACTCTTGACTCTAGTCTAGGTCTGAGGTGACAGGGACTAAGTCGACGATGGAGTGAACTTACGTTAAAGAAGCCTGTTCAATAAAGTTTGACCTGAAAATGGTTTCATTCGTATACAGTCAGTGTCGTATTACGTATAGTGAAACTATTTAATTCGTTATCACTTTGTGGTGAACCCATGTGAACGGATATTTATTCAAAGTATAATAGTATATACGTCTATAAGACCGAGTTCCAAACGTCGAGATCCGAAGACGCACGAAGGTTTTCGACATCGGAAAACGAATTGTGGAACTAAAATGGGGCTGGGCAGGACACCTGGCGAGGCGCGGTGATGATAGGTTTTTTTTTTATTTATATGGGTTTGCTCTTGACTCTAGTATAGGTCATAGATGACAGAGACAAAGTCGACGATGGAGCGAGCTTACCCAGAAATAAGAAATAGGTGCAGTAAGGCAGTGACCGAGCGGCGCCCGAGGACTGGAAGAAGAAGTGTTGATCGGCCGGCGGCGAGATGGGCGGACGACATGGTAGCCATCGCGGGTAGAACCTGGATGAGACTGGCACAGGAACGTGGGGATTGGCACAAGAGAAGAGAGGCCTATGGTCAGCAGTGGGTGAAGTCGGGCTGTGGATGATGATGATGATAATAGTACATATATTAAAAAAAATTGTGTACAAATTCACTATGACGAACCTTGCAAGTGATATCACACGCGGTTAGTGCTGTCTTTGTTGTCAAAAGTGGCAACTACACAAATCATTTCCATAACTTTACATAGAAAAAGAAAATCAAATAAGACACTGAAAAGTCACATGTGACCATGCGTGATTTCGATCACGTAACCTCATTCCGAAAGCGTCGAGCCTCCATGACATTCAACAAATACCTACGTCCATTAGACCACAAATTGACTACCCATAAAAATATAGTCCTCGCTCTGACGTAAGCACAATGTGTCAGGCAGTTAGACCATGTGATTGATTACCCTAAAACAAGTCTCAATTGTTTTTCAATATTAATTCGTTCTGTCTATCTTTCGGCACGTTTCGATAAAACATGGCGTTTGTGGCAAAATAATACAAACCGCACGGAACGAACTTTGAGGTTAAAACCACGCGTCACGAGGATGGTCCGTGGATGGGAAAACACGTTAAGCAGTTGGTCACGGCTGTCATTTAAACATCTTTGACAGTCGTTACGGGTAGTCAGAAGCCAGAAAATCTGACACCAGTCATCTTATCCCAGATACTTACTGGGTTCTGGTGAGGTCAGATGGGCAGTCGCTTCATGTAAGATACCAGTTTCAGCTGCATCCAGTTAGAATGGAAGCCGATCCCATCATAGGAAAAGGCTTGGCTGATACATTTCGATTCAGCATGGTGAATCGAATAATCGACTGGCAATAGTAGGTAATGGGGATGTTGCCTGAGTTAAAAAAACATGATTCTATTTAGTCCGTCAGTTAAATTATCGAAAAATATTGGATAGATTTTACAAATCAATAAAAAATTACAAAGATAAAACGTATCAAAGATAAGGGAGTGGGGTCTTGTAATGTCACTTTCCAGTAAAAAGTGTAGGTACTAGTAAGAGACGTCATTTATGAGTTTTCAATGCACTGTAACGTCTTTATTTTTTTGTTTACGTGACAAAAGAAAAAATACGTGTCCAATATTTGTTGGAAATCTATCTGACGGACTACTTAGGTTTTTTTAGTCAAATCCCCTATTCGACACATCACAGCTTTTTAGGTCAACCAGTATTGGTTATTGATCTTACATTAATGGTCTTTAGGTATGTCATTCTAAATGGCCTATATTTTATTATTGGCTAGCTATTCCTCGCAGTTTTTATCCCGTGGTATAAGCCAGAAGATCAAAGTAGCCCATGACATTCGCAAGATTGGAGATGGATTATAAATAAATAAAAAAATTAAAAAAAATGGAGTATCACTGACTCATAAGCCAGTAAGCCAGTAAGCTAATAAAACCAGCGTCAGACAGCATCAGTCTGTCTGACATATCGCTGAAATGGACCTTTTTAGTGCAGCCGTGAGACACACACTTAGTTCTTAGCATACCTACATTTCTTTTTTTATTTTTTATTTCTATGTACCGTGCGTGTTTCATGTAAGTGCTAAATAAATATTATTCTTTCTTTCTTTCTTTATAATAATAGAAAGAATACATTCACACAGTCACATTACATACACAATATTTAATAAAAATTTCATTTCCGAAATCGAATCTGTACTCCCAGGTATTACTTATTAAAAACTAAAGTTAAATTATCGCCTGTATAATTTTATTCTATTTTATTCTATCTCTATATTTTTGAAGTTTTATAAGGAGGCAAAATAATCAGTTTCAAAGGAAAAAAGCACTTGCCATTTCTGGAAGAAAGGTTAGTGTACTTATTTACCGTCTAAGCCCTTACAGTGGGCGCTACATCTGTGTCAGATCGTAGGGTAAATTTTGTTTGTGTACTGTCACTTTATTATAAGGGAAACATTGACTCACCCTAGTTAGAAGTTGTTGACGCTATGTGTCTTTTTCGCACCCCAAACATGTGCAAATTGATACTGTTAGGATACTTTTGTCTGATAACCAGAGATCGGAATAGGTAGACCATATTTACCTAATGTTCGTGGAAGTAAGTAACATATAGTTGATAATACCTCCTCTAAAATCCCGAAATCATAAACATGACGATTGTATCGCGGAATTTAAGAAAATGCAAATTACTTATTGCGCTTTAAATAAATTTGAACAAAATTATTATATTGAAAAATCTTATTATGTTTTAGAGTTCCGTACCTACTTAAAACTGTTAAATTAAAAAGTTTTATTTTCGCACAACTCTTTCGTCTTTTGATTCTTCAAATCAATCATTTGTAACTATACTGAAACTCCAGTTCATGTTTTATAATCCCAGGTTTTAATTGTCATTTGAATCATGATTTATGATTCCGGGATTTTACTCTGTTACTTCCACGAACATTAGGTAAATATATTCTACCTATTCCGATCTCTGCTGATAACACAGCAAGTTCTTTTTTTTACTGCTTAACTGTGAAATTGTGATAAAGAGATTAGGCAAGAAGTACCAAAGTAACTTGGTGCCTTGAAAAGGATTTAAGATTTCACCAAGTTATAACCTACTTACAAAAACGTAGAAAATAAATCTTTCAACATCAATATGTATTGAATCAGGCAACATTTAAACGGCGACTATCACAAAATACATCGTTGTATATAATTTTGGATTAACATGACAGTTATATTGCATATTTTCAGGGGTTCCAAACCTCTCTATGGAAAAACAGAACCCCTATCGGATCACTCGGTTTTCTGTCTGTCTGTCCGTCTCTCACGGCCGATTTTCTCCGAATCTACTGGATCGATTCAGTTAAAAATTGGTACTCAAATGTATTTCTGTGATCTAAATCCAAGTCACAAGAATCAATAAATTTTTGGGGGCCAAATGAGAAAATTGAAAAAAAAGTTTTTTCAATTGTACTGTGTAACATATTAAACCAAAGGAAATTTATTAAAGAAAATAGATGAAAATTTACCATTATCTCCGAAACTAATGGGCCTAATATTTTGAAAAAAAAAATGCAGTTGATGGGTCTTTACCTATAGATTACAGAAAAACCCTGAAAAGGAAGTCTCTGATTTTAAATATTTTTTTATTTTATATTTTGTTTGGAACCCTTTGCACGTTAGTTCGACTCACGCTTGGCTGTGTTTTTAAGTATGGAGTAATTCTTAAAAACAGGGGTCCAAAGTAAAATGACACCCTGATCGACATACGAACGGGGTCTAATCAAACAAAAGCCATTCTCGATACAACAAAATAAACAAAACAGCAAATACTTCCACACAATTAATGTTCTACCTAACATTTTCCTCACTACAATCTCCATATTCAGTGTAGGTACGTCTGCCAAGTCTTGAGTATAACCTTCCCAATATTATACCATACTTAGTAAAATTTCTCCGCGCCCCGCGCCAAGAGTTTCGTTCTTCACAGTACAATTGATCGGAGTAAACTCGGACCCTGCGTGGCTCTTGGACCACTTGAAAAAGGTAGGTACTTATTTCTATGTTTGAAGAATGAAAGACACACAAATGCGTAAGCGTCCTGTTCGAAAGGATTTTATTGTTGGCTAGCTATCTAATGGCTAAGCCCGTGTCTTCATCAAACAGATTGCTGTTAGTATGACTAGTAAGATAAGGTAAGATAATATTATAATAATGAAATTTATTTTGCAAAACATGAGTATAGTATACAGGTCTTAGAATTTCCATTTATGGCGTATCACATCACTATGGCACTAGACAAACAATACAAAAATATAAATGTTTAAGAAATTACAATGTCAAAGTTTTATTTAGGCTGCGCGAAGACTAATTTAATACTTTTTCTTATTTGTTTGAGTTTAATTAAAACGGCTTTTAATTTAATTTAAAAGCGTTAGATACTGCCCATCCTAATTTATGATGCACGGAATTGAGTATTCTACTAGGGAGAAAAAAATATAAAACTATTTAGTCCGTCCGCTAGATTTTCAAAAAATATTTGACACTATATCAAATCGCTAAAAACTTAGAAAGATAAAGCGCATTAAAGTAAAAGAGAGGGGGCTGAGGATGTCACGTCCCTAGTAAAAATTGTACTATCGTAGTGACGTCACGCGAGTTTTCAACGCACTGTATCTTTGTCATTTTTTGTTTACGAGAAAAAAGAAAAAATACGTGTCCAATATTTTTTGGAAATCTATCTGACGGACTTATAAGATTTTTTCAATAGAATACTATTGGTCACTTACTGAACAACAGAAGTCTAAGCAGCATTTTAAGGTGATAAACGAACAGATCGCGTTAGAAGCACCACATTGCGCTCCATAACTTAAGTACTTGTTGTAAATGTGAGATGGGTGAAGATCTTCACTCACTGGACGCCTGAGGCTGCAAATCACAGTCCGATGGTGTGACGATCTGATAACGTTTGCGAGTCAAACTTTGACAGAGATCGCGCAAGACGAAGACGTTTGCCCAGCAGTGGGACACACACTGGATTATGAGAGACAACTAGGCCCGCCTACACCCTAAGTTAATAAATGTGTTTAAAGTTGAACACCTTTAAAACACCACAACGATGTTTTCAATTCATTTAGGTCTAAAGTCTAGTGATCATGTGATATGTGGTTTGAGCGGGCCCTTACTAAGGAGATGGTCGTGGCTAAATAATAACAGCCACTCGATTCGATCTTCAAGGTTAAGCAACGCTTACCGAGGTCGGTCTGCGGATGGGTGACCATATTAACAAATTGAGATTCCTTTGTGCCTCGGAAAGCACGTTAAGCCGTTGATCCTGGCTGTCACTTGTAGATCAGGCAGTCGTAGAAAATCTGACGCCAGTCTTGCCAAGAATTACCTTGTTACCCAGTTAATGGGTTGTGGAGGTCTGGTAAGCAGCCGCTCCACGTAAAATACTGGTATTCAGCTGAACCCGGTTTGACTACGAGCCAACCCCAATATAGTTGGGAAAAAGGCCAGGCAGTCTATTTGTCATTAACTGCCGCTCTATGAATACAATAAGGTATAGCGCCAACACTCGTAACGTAACTAAACTGTGAAAGAAACGGTACCTACAGAAAAAAACATTTTTCAACGTAACAGAATGAAATATTTTTAGTAGCATAACCAAATATATTTGATTTGAATAGCGTTTACTGACAAACATCTATTAAATTAGGCACATAAACTGTTCACGTTTATAATATTTATTTTGTTGGCAATTCATACACCTAGTTAACGGCTTCTGGGAACTTAACCTTTTCCCTAATATTAACACTGGAACGGCTGAAATATCCGATGTTGGTACGAAACGGAATATTCAATAGATTTAATATTATTGGGTGAAACTTCCGCGGTTTGTTTCGAGGATTCCGATGTGGCTTCCCGATTTTCTTTTGTTTTGCTTAGTGTCAACACATCAACCAGAACAAAAGAAAATTGGCCGGAATTTTTTATAGTTTTGCGGGGAAATGTTACGCAAAAGAGGTTTAGAGAAAGCCCATAATCAGTATCGACTTATTCACCCCCACATTTGCATCGGCAAATGTGGGGGTGAATAAGTAATGAAACTGTAATAGATTTTGAAGTTCTAAAGTCTTTCTACTACAAATGTGCCGATGGTATAACTTTTTGTATTTCAATATTTATACGGATTTAATGCAAACACCTGCTTTGATAGATACTGAGTAAAACTACCTTGTAGTACCTTAAGAAACAAAACCACTTTGTCCATGTTTTTAACGCAAGTTATTAAATGTTGTTGGTTAATGCCTGCGAAATAACAAACGGCCAAGTTGTCAAGCTTTGACAATGCCGTCCACTACCAGTAACTACAATAAGAAGGTAGGTACCTACCGACCTACCACGTTTACCAACCCATCTGCCATGAGTAATAATCAGGCAATATCCGCTTACTGACGTTCTATGCTTTGATATACCTACCTACCAGTCTATGGCCCCGACCAGGGTGAGGAGCTTTAGCGGGTGCTAAAGTGAGCGTGAAGTATCAAACAAGGAGCTTCCTAAAACTATGCGTGGCAGTACAGAAGTCTCATTGTCAAGTATTTATAAGGTTAAAGTTTCGAATTTGCGCCACTAGATGGCATTGACTATGCTCGACATTCCCCTAACGGGAGCGAGTAGGAACTATAGGTGGCAGCACAGCAGTCACTATCAAGTATTTATAAGATAAAAGTTTCGAATTTGCAACACTAGATGGCACAGTCCACGCCGTGCACGTTCCCTATGGCAGACACCTAGCCCGACGTGACAGAGCGGCTTCGCAAACAAGCGATGGTCTACGAGTATTGATTTACCCCGTGGAAACACGTCAAGCCTCTACTGCCCCCTACAACGACTCGCGGTCAACAAAATCGCGCCCGCTACCGCCCTAGTCACCGCTCGATCACTATGGACAAGGTCAATGGGAAACATGCGTATGTGCCTAATTTAGTGTTATATGTAGGCAAAAGGGAAATATACGTTACGAAATGGACATTTACGAACAGTTTCAAAAGATCTTTTGTTCTCATTTAACATTTACGGGGCTTTTCATTACTATGACAGTGACAAGCGCGGCCATTCGCTATTCCTGTTATGTTTATAAATGCAGGGTATAGCAGCTTCAAACGAAGCTATTATTAAATTGTTTTTGACTATTTGCTTTAATTTTTAGTTATATTTTTGATTGTTTAATTGTTTAGATACTACATATTTAAGATTAGTGTGTAAAATCTTTTTTGGTCAAATTGAGACCTTATAGTGTGTTTATAATTTGATGAATTATGGATCTCAATATCATATCTGAGTAGACATTTGAATCTAAGTGAAATATTCTATTAAATTTTACTTTTTCTATTCTCAAGAAATGTCCAAAAAGAGAGCTGAAAGACATTATGCAAAACGTAAAGTTGTAAACCCAGTATTTTATTTAAAGTATGCTATAAAAGTTTTAATATAATTTCCAAAATTTGGTTTCTTTCGGTAAGTAATATTTTCGTCTTGCTCGCCGAAATGTGAGGAACAGAAACGAAGAAATATTGCAATGCGCGGTGGACGTCCATTTGGTAACGAATTTTACTTTAAGGTTTTATTAAAACAGAATGTGCTGACATTATGATGTTTGCAGACAAGACAGATTCTGATCATGATTCAAAAATCATAAATAATCTTTCTGTGACTTTTTTAATAGTCAAAGAGTTCAAAGTTAGACTTAGGTATATTCAGGAGTTTTTAAAATGGATATCTTTTCGTAAATCATATTTAATTTTCTTATTAAAATCACGACTTTTCAAAGGCTAGGAGCTCAGACTTGTTGCTTGTGCCAAGGAGTTAGCTTTAGCCCCTTTGAACAAAACACAGGCCAGAAATGGCTGATAGTAAGTTAATTTTATACAAAGAAAATTGTGAATAAAATGAACCGCATAAATTATAATTAACTAATTCCAGAAAACTCTTACTTACTTTCCGTTTGAACCTGCTACAATAAAGATGCAAAATAACGAAATATTTTTTCACGAATATCTAAGGATGGCCAAATTAGAAATCCAACGTATGCTCGTTTACATTTAAAAATCGGCCATCTCATGCACACAACCACGGCCATTACTGAAACGCCAAATATTTGCGGAACCCCAATAAACCTTGACATAATGTAAACAAGACATGTGACGTCACAGGGAAGCGTTCGCCTTGATTTACATAGACGACGTTTTCAACGCCATAAGGCGAAAAACAAGCCCATTATTTTTGTGTCATGTACTCGTTAGATTCTAGGAAATGGCTTTCGTTTCTGTAATACGTTTTGTCAATCCGTGTTTGTAGTTGTCAGTCAATTGTGTTTATCTGTTTGACACTTTTTTGAGGTGTTCTTGAAACAAATCTACTTTTGGGAAAAAATAGAATGATTTATATATGTTTTAGACAGCTCGACACTTCGACAGCTTTAGATTGTTTCTCGAAAACTTCATCATAAAATGACGTAACATGAATATTTATATCTCTTACACAACACAAAGGTGCCTTAGAAGTTAACATAAAATCAGTACGTGATATATCACAATCGAAATGGGGTATTTGACAAAAAAAATCGAATTAGTCCGTCAGTTAGATTATCGAAAAATATTGGATACGTGTTTTTTTTATTTTATCAAATCAATAAAAAATAACGCGGCTTGCAAACGTCACTTTCCAGTAAAAAGTGTACTGGTTAGTGACGTCACACGAGTTTTTAACGTACTTTATCGTCTTCATTTTTAGTTTACGTGACTAACGAAAAATTACGTGTCCAATATTTTTTGGAAATCTATCTGACGGACTTATTATATGTATTTTTTATTCACATACCCTATTGCTGATAGAATATACATTTTTCTAGTGTCCAGAAAACATAACCCTCCTTCGGGGGCAGTCGGGTAAAAAGCGAAGCTTAAGTTTCAGATGCGTAAGATAAACAAAATATAATTTGCGTAAAGACAAGAAGGTCACTCTTGATTGAGGCACACAACACATTTCCATAATTATTACTTTCTATTCTGTTAATAATTTGTGTGACTTCTATCGACAGTCAAATAATTTATTTATTTATTTTACAATTTATTATATACACACAGATAAACAGTAGAGACAAAACATAATTATTAGTACAAAGGTACTGCTTATATAATCAATTATCGTACTAATTATTATCAATCATTCACAAAAACGAACAATATGACAGGTTATTATACCGACAATAAGTAATCAATATTTAACAATGATCGATGTGACATTCGTCATATAATTTTAAACAATATACTCCTCAACTTTACTTTACATTACTCCTTAACATTACAAGTTTGGTTACTTTTGCATCGGTAATAGGTTTATTGAAGATAACCCAAATTGCGATGTTCCGATGGTTTGTCTCCTTAACCGTCGCATTCGTATCATGCAAAAACGACTGAATGAATCTAAATGAAATACGGTACATATTTAGTTTATAACCTGGATAACTTAAGAATACTGTTAACCCAATCTGAAGTTCACGTAGACAACGTTGCGGGCAGAATCTAGTTCAAAATATACTCCAATAAGTCAATAAGAAGGCTAGTTTTTTAAGAATTCGATCATATTTATGAGGCGCAAGTCCAAAAACTCCGTCCAAAAAGTTTGCTCGACACGTAATGCTCCGCCTTAACTGGTCCTACCTATCCACGTCTTCTTTCTTACCAAAAGGTAATTACGTCGGTAGCGAATTCCCAGAAACGTTTCTTACGTACTGTTATTGCCCTAGCGTTCTAAGAGCTTTCAGTCAATCCTCCTACGACGTTCCGTAATTGTTCATACCTTGAACTTATAGCTTTTGTTGACATCCGTACAGTTTCTATCCTAACTGCGTACGTCTGTTTTGCTTGGATTGGATCTTTCCTGGAAGAACGGGAAGCTGGCTCCAAAATAGTTTAGATAGAAGGATAGGCAGACGATGCAAGCAACACAGAAAGCAAGAAAAACGAATATAAATTAAGCGGTGCAACAGCTACATTGTAGCAGCCAAATTAAAGTATTTTCTTTTTTTTTTTCTCGATCTCCCCTGATGGAAAGCGGCTACAATTACAATAGCCTCATCGGCTCTCATCAGCCTCATCCGCTCTCATAGTCCGATGGGACGGCATTCCAACTCGACCGGGAAGATCAGGTGCAGGACTAACGGTTTTTAAGAGCTTCTCAAGGCATGCGCCATAAATAACCACTGGACAAGAGTTCCACATTTTGGCTGTGCGTAAAATAAGTGTCCATGAAGAACTATAGTGTTTAACGTACCGGCAGACGAATTATTTGATCTTCTTACCCGCCAAGAAACATCAGACATCTCTTTCATACCAAAGCTTAAATGCCCTGTGGTAAACAAACGTAGACAACATTGTAGAGGTATTCCATGAAGCACACCCAAACGAAGCACACCCAGACGAAGCACACCTAAAGTATTCCACTTAGCACACCCGTAGGTGGGCTTGAAATAAAAATTTAAAATAATTAATTTCCTATTCCACGAAGCACGCCTACGAATATCACTCGCATAGTGCGGGGACTAAGAAATAAAAATGTCGATAGAAGAAAATATTTATTATTTAAAAGACTAACTTAAATATCTAACATCTTTCAGTTTCATTATAATAATGTGATACAATACTTGTAATTTTCATAATGTTCATATATAAATCCCATAGATAAGACGTATACATGATGCGCTAATAGTCAACGCGTGCGCCCGCCACTGAATTCCCGAGCCAACCCGAATTTAGCCGAGCGTTTCCGGAACTTGTTTACATGCTTAGTTCTCATTACACTATCGCGACGTCACGGGCTGAGTGTATGCAATTGTGCGCCGGTCTTGTTATTGTTATTTTTTCTGTTTTTCGTGCAATTTATTCAAACAAAATAATGGAGCCGATGGCAGGTCCAAGTAGTAGAAATTTTAACCCATCTATTAATTACGTACTTGGCCGGAAGGGGACACAAGTGTTAGTATATAATAACAAACAATAAAAATAAAATTTTCAATAAAAACAGAGCCATAAATCTGGCAAAACTTTTAGATTGCTTCCAAAAAAATTGCAATAATTATGCCGAAATTAGAGTAAAAATGGGTTATTCAAATCATCAAAAACATGCTGAAATAAAAAATAATATAATCGAAAACACAATAAAAGATTATAAAAATGGCTTAATTTCAGTTGGACATTGTCTAGAGAAATTAAGATTCTGATTAATAATAATTTATTTAATTGATAAGTTTAGATACTAAATTGCCCATTTCTTCAAGATTATTTAAGAATCTTAAAGATTGTGATTTGTGATTTTAAACAGTCTGTGATTTTACATAAAACTAGAGTATTTTTATTATTAGTTAAGTAGTAGCTATAAGAAAACATCAACATCAAAGTAGCTATAAGAAAACTTCAACATAGATCTCTATGGAAAACTATATTTACAATGTTTTTGATATTTGTCCAAGTTTTTATTGCATAATTATGAAACAATCTGTGATTTTATTAAGAGCACAAAAAAGGAAAATAATAGAAAAATAGTTAAAAACTAAAATTTTTTTTGGAAAGATAATTATGAAACAATCTGTGATTTTAAATAGTAAGATTACAAAAATGTCAAATATTGTGTCACATAATTATAATGAAACTGAATGATGTTAGAAATTTAAGTTAGTCTTTTAAATAATAAATATTTTCTTCTATCGACATTTTTATTTCTTAGTCCCCGCACTATGCGAGTGATATTCGTAGGTGTGCTTCGTGGAATAGGAAATTAATTATTTTAAATTTTTATTTGAAGCCCACCTACGGGTGTGCTAAGTGGAATACTTTAGGTGTGCTTCGTCTGGGTGTGCTTCATTTGGGTGTGCTTCATGGAATACCTCACATTGTAACCACATTTCAAACAATAATTGCTCCTATCACACGTCTGTTTGAAGTCGTGCGATCATGAAACACACCTAAATACAGAACGGTAAAGGGAAACGTATTGCCTATGTGTCCGCCAGTGTAATTGATCAGATGTTTATTGAACGCACTAGCGGCAAGAGAGGAGGTAGCCGACAAAGACCAAACCTAATACTTGTGTTTGATGGATACACTCACTGGCAGTAAATGGGGACCAAACCCTAACGCGAATTTATGGGCAAACTGATACTACTTTTTGGGTTTGTATAATGAGAAGATAGTTTTGCTTAACAGCTTATCTAATTTTTTAATCAAAAGAATAAATACCAGATTACTTCAATATTGACAGGTGTAAAAAATTTGATGTCAGAATTTGAACTTTAAGTTGAAGATTTCTTTCTAGCTGAAAACGTTGCTGTTTACGATTTTTCATTGACGTTTAGGTAATTTCGAACACTGAAAAATAAGGTTTACTTTTCCGCATACCACGGAATTTCACAAAATTAAATTTATTTTACATTTATTAACTACCTAGAGCCAGTTTGTCCTCTTGTATATCAAAGTGCGCCGTCACCCGTCGCTTATATCACGCCATCTCGCTCACTCTCACGGCATGAATTCACGTGAAGTTCGGTCTCTGTTTTATTACTTATTCCAGTGTCACCCGACGCACGTATTTATGGCTGATGCCAATTGACCAGCTTATTGTTATTGTTTTCGCTTATTAGATAGGTACACCTACTGCATATCAATTTGTTGGTAGTCTCGTTCGGTTTATTGTAAGTACCAATATTCCAATAAAGTGTTATTACTACTAATGAGTTTGTTTGTGGCCATCTGTGAGGAAGAGATAGTCGTAAATGTGAGTAGGTACTAGGGCTAGCCACAGATTAATAAGATGTCGAGACCAACCTGTTGAAATTGTTACCGGGTCCGGTTTTCTGTTGCAGGTATGATCCAATGAGGGCTACCGTTTTTGCGCTCACCAGTTTGCGATATTTGTTCGAAAGAGTCACCGCGGCCCTGGAACGCAAAGGGCGTTAGAAGGAACGGAATGGTTTTTAGTCAGACACTTCGAAGACCTCACTCTACACTAGCGCCTTTAACGGCGAATTCAAACGCGATAGCCCTCATTTCCTTATCGTCTCAGTTACTGGCTTGACAAGGCAGGCATCAGGCCCAACAATTCTGAAAAAAAAATACATTCCATATTTAAAATAACAATGAATACGTATCCATGTTTTCACTTCTATCTGTTATCGTAAGATTTTCCGCAATGAAAAGCGATCAGCAATAGTTGTGTTTTCAATCAGTTTATAAATTGTACCTTTTTGCAATGTTTAGACTAAGAAATCTTTACATACTACGACTAAAAACCTTTTCTGGTTTTAAATCTTGTAATGTTTCAGGATTTTAATAAAAAAATAAATAAACCTAAACACAAACCTTTTTCTTTCCGCCGCAAAGAAAAAATATGAAAAAGAAAAGACTAATCAAACTGAATCTACATAAGTTAGGAAAACTGCAACAGCAGCAGGACTTCTAGAAATCAAATTGAGTAAATAAAAGTCAACAGCAATTAAGTCACAACTTCACTCAAGTTATGTTAACTTTGTTTACTTAAACATGGACGTGTCTGCAGCTGTCAGTTTTCCAACTCATTTTACTTAAATATTCACTTAGATAGTTCAAGTTGCGATTAAGTTCTTCACGAACTTCCATTTTAAAACTAAATATCTTGTTGGTTTTTCTGTTTACAACAGCTCTGAAAGTCCTCTGTATTGTAATTAGGGAAGATTCTGCTGGGATTCATTAGATTTAAAAGAGAGTGTTCTTAGAACTTTCTTGAACGAAGCAGAAAATTTTCTAACTATGAAATATTAATGACTAGCTTCTGCTCGTAACTTCGTCCGCGTATTATGACGAGGATCACCGATAGCTGTCAGTATAAAGTTAAACTTGTTTTTAAAAACAATTTCACCACGAACACAGAACAAAATATTTGTATTGCCAAAAAAAAATGTTAATAGTAACAGAAGTTTTAACAGAAATGGAACGGAATTTCATATCTGGTGACATCGCGTTTTAAGTAGGTATAAGTTTACCATTTAAAGTAACATTTTATGAGCGAGTTTGCTTTCTCCACTTTGTCACATAAACCTTCAAAGGTTTTAGACAAGTGTCATGTTTCTACCTGTAGTGTAAATTAATGTATTAAAAAATAAATGAAAAAAAAAAATTACTTTTTTAAATCCCCTGACGGTATACATCATGCATAAGAGAAAGGAAGAGCTTTATAAAAACTCGGTACGACAGCAGTAGTATACGAGATTTCCTGTTGAACAAAAAATCGGACGCTATGTTACAATTCTCTTTTGAAGAACGACTATCGAACACCCTGCAGCGATACTTTCTTCTGACATGGCAAAAAAATGTCGACCTAGTTTCCATACATGTTTTATGTGTTACTAGCTTTTTCCCGCGACTTCGTAAGCGCATATCCCGTTTTTTCCGGTTCCCGTAGGAATTTCGGGAAATTCTCTCTTCCCCTACGGAGTGTTGGGAAGTTTCATGCCAAATTTAAGCTTTCTACGACCAGCAGTTTCGGCTGTCTGTTGTCAGTCAGTCAGTCAATCAGTCAGTCAGTCAGTCACTCACTCACTCACTCACTCACCAGCAGTGGTCGGAGTAGGCAGAGCAATTTTTGGTACTTGCGACAAGGTTTCATAGCGTGGACATGCCAGAGACTTCGGGATTTACTAACACTGGGATTTAAAAAATATACTTGTTAAGGTTGGTGATGATTTTTAGAGTTACTCGTGTGTATATATGCCATGGAACTTACTTAGAATTAACGGCATAAAATAACATTTTTCCAGAACTTACGTGAAACAAATCGAGGTGGTACGCAAATTAGGTAATTTTTTACGTAGGTAGATTAGGTATAGTAAACCAAATAATTTTTATTAATTATTAAAATCCCGGGATTCCAGTGTCATTCCATATTTGAGGCCATTGACTCCAATTCTCATCAGTAACGGAAGAGTTTTATAATATTGATGAAACCCATTTATTTGACTGTATTGAGAATGACCATCAAATATCTTCAAATGACAGCCAACGGCTTGATGTGCTCGATATGTAATGGATGCTCGCCCATCTACGAATAGACCAGCAATCGTTGCTTAACCTCGACGCTCGACCCATCGCTGTTATTATTTAGTCGCCAGCTCCATAATTCAATCTTTATAGTCGAAGCACGAAATAGTCAATGGTACCTACTTTTACAAACATTTATTTATATACTTAATGTTATACTAGTCAAATTATAATTAACAAAGTGAATTTATTACATTCAGCTGATATATATTGTAACTTTTAACTTATTCAACCGCCATTTAAAATAATTAATTGAACAATATGAACATTCAAAGGATTTTAGAGCTCCATTTAGGTAGGTTTAGAAGTCAAGGTGAAAATTCAAATTAGAACTTGAATTCAGCCTCATATTAGAATACCTGTAACCTAAACATTTAATACATTGTGCAGACGAGAACATAAAACTTGGGTACTTTTAGATTTAAATATGTAAATACAATAAAACCGTTTTTTTTTCAGCGTTGGCAAAAAACATCCAAGACCAGTTCATTTAATTTACTTTTCCAATTAACACCAAAAGACGGAACTTGCTCACTCGATTCACAGCAAAACAAGAAAACCTAAGATCAATAATACCTAATAAATACCTGACAGAATCGACAGCAGGTATTTTATACCCTACTACCTTCCATCCTTGCAGAAAACGATCACAGAGCATCGAAACGTTTCAGTGGCCTCATCTAGAGACGGAGCGTGCTCATTCTTCGACCACATCATCGCTTACCATCAGGTGAGATAGGGTCAAACGTTTGGAAGTGAAAAGTGGGAAGAAGACATAGTTTTTTTTTTACTATTGATTGGCACGCACCAATAGTAAAAAAAAAAACCATGGCTTCTTCTTCTTCTTCACCGTTCCCTCGCTGCTGCGGATCGCCACCTAATACGTCCTTTCTCCAAGGTCTTCAACGGTGCTCACTCGGTATATGCTGTCTCCAACAGTCTTTTACTGCGACTGACTATTTTATCGGTGCTCTACCTGGAATGCGAGACAATAGCTATGGCAGCAGGAATTGTGCTCTGTGGCCTTAGTGCGAGTTTCTTAACGTTTTCGATCTCGTTAGCGTAAACGTCAATTTGTATTGCAACTGAATAAGCGCCGCGCCGTCTGGTGACAATAACGGAAAACCTTATTTTTTTCATACAATTTGACATAAGCGAACGTTTACGTTTACGCGATCGAGTACGTTAAGAAACTCGCACTAAACCCTCAGCGCGCATGGCGCAGTCACGGATATAATAAACAAAAATAGACCAATAATGTTACCAATTTTTAACAAAGTTCACATTCGCATCTCAGTTGCAATTTGTCAAAAAACCTAATTTTTCATAAATTTTTGACATTTTGCGACTGAAATGCGAATACGAACGTTGCTTGACAATTAGTAGGATTGCCACTCTGATGTCACATAAATTTTACATTTGGTACATTGATGTAATACCTGAAAAGGGGTCATTGTACTCATCACTATGAATCATTTTTAATATTAAAGCAGATTTTTTTAAAAATCTGCTGTTCAGTACATTTTGTCGACTTATGCGCACATAATTGTATGGGACAGTCGATTTTTTCTTTCGCATTTTCAGCTTTTGTCCCATAGTAAAATTGGTGGCCCGACATCCGCTCACCTAGTCAAAAATTACCAAAAAAGATTGACGTGTTAAAGTTTTATGTTCAACCTATTTACAAAATAATATAATTTATCAACCGTTGGGCAGTGGCCCACCAGACTCAACACCATGCCGAAGAATCCTCCCTTTTCAGGGGAGTTTTCTGGACTCTCTAGTCACTGCCAGAACGACGATCCCGTACTCTATAAAAACGATCAAGAGAGAATAAAAACCGTTGGAGCGCGGCACAATGCCTTTTATATTTTAGATCAACAGACGGAACGCTCTGCACTTAGATCATCAATACTTGTCTTGGACACAGCTCTGAGAGAAGATTCATTATTGATAACAGATCTAGTCCGTGCTTTCTTTAAATATTTCTAGTTAGATAAAATAAATGTTTTGGTCTGCGTTCAATTTAGAGTGACAACATGTTTTAAAGTTGGCAGGCATTCATTTGGATTGAAGCTAAAAAGAATAATTTTGTTTGTCATGTTTTGTAAAAGAGTTTATTTTTATTTTTCATGTTTAAGTGGTAACACCTAACAGCAGTAACAACACCACTGGAAAGTCACAGGAAAGCAAAATACGCAATTTCGTTTACTTGGATGACATATTTTTTCCACCTATTTTGATTTAAAACCAAACTACTGAACCGATTTTGATGAAATTTATATGGATCAATCGGAAAGTGTACCCTTTCACATAAAATCTTTTTTTTTCAAATCGGTCCATAAATGACAGAGTTATGAGGGAACAAACAAAAAAATACCTCCACCTTTTTTGTTTGGAAGTCGGTAAAAAATGCAGCAGCTTTTCTTTATACAAATAAAGGGTATTTTTTCGATAAAGTCTTTGCAATATATAAACTTTAACATAATTGTGTAGAAGACTACAAAATTAGTATTTACTTTTCAGTGAACGATTAAGCGGTTCGAAGCGTGTAGGTAATAGATGTTTTAAATAGGTACCTTCTTAAACATTGTCTTACTCCAAATATTTCATTTATCTAGTTTTATACAGCATCTAGATATATTTAGCATAAAATCCTTGAAAAGGTCGAAACTAAAATTTCATCTTAGCAACGTCAACTTTCACGACTTATTGCGACTTTACATATTTTACATCAACAATTCAGTATGAATGCATTTGCAATTTTGCATGTCATTAGGTACTTACGTAAACTCCCTTTATATTTTATACTCCCACGAAATCATTAAAAATTTGGTGTCGTGTTTCAAATACACTGTTTTTAAAAAGGATTCATAATTTTATAATGTTTGGCTTACCCTTTAAAGGCTGGCCAATAATAAATAACCAGTAAACTGGATAGTTCGCCTTAATGGTGGTAAAATTTATGATCTTATAAATTTTATTTGAATATGGAACCTTGACCCGCGATGGAACACAGGGTGTGCGTTAAAGGGAAGAATATGTTTGGAAAAGTACACTTTGCAACCACAAAAATTCTGCAACTTATTATAGCAACAGTATTTCTGGGTGTGAGAAGTTTCTTCTTTTCCTGTTTAACTACGTTCTAAGTTTAACGTGGGAAAAAGCAAGCATAATAATGACTGCCAGGGTTGCGGAATTTGTTCGAAAGAGTCACCGCGGCCCTGGAACGCAAAGGGCTTTAGAAGGAACACGGATGGGTTTTAGTCAGTAAGAGTCTGACACGCCCTTTGCTCCACCCAGAGCGGAAGAGGGAGATTTGATGATTTCCAATCCTTAAAAAAAAAGCTAAATATTGAAGGTCATTGAAAATGTGTTCGACCTTCCGCTCTCTTCGAAAGCTACGTCAAATTATTGAAAATATTCCAACAACATATCAGTACACCCACACTAGTAGTTTGAGCAGTTAATAAAAAACCGAATAGATCAAAGAAGTATTTGATTGACTGGAAACTATTTAATGTCTTTCAGCTAAAACAAGATCGTTGTGAAGTGTTAAATACCACAGGAATTTATTACAAAGGAGAACAAATTTCTGGGAATGGCGTCAGATATAAAATATATTAACTTTTCACAATTTTCTCAAAATAACACGGCTTTTTGACAACTATTTCAGTTCAAAATATATACCAAAGACTGCTCATCTGCGAGAAAACGAAAATTCTGAAAAGTAATTTTAAAACTAAAAAAACTACTCAGGTATTGTAAATGTAGAAGGTCGATTAAAGTAGAACTTCGTTGTTGAAAATGCAAAATAAAAGTATCAAATTATTGTTGTAAAAGCCCATTAAAACTTAATTTTCCATGTACCTAACTGTAACACTAAAAAACTAATCTCGAGACCGCATTAATACTTTTCATGAAAAAGTTTTTAAATTGAGACTGAAAAGCTAGATGATTGTTTGTTTTTTTTTTAATTTTTTTTCACCCGAAAAAATAATCGCCATCATTTATTTTCGGCCCATGCACACACAAAAATAAGTGTTGGTTATAAGATATTATAACACGTTCTGAGGAAATAAAACGTTGGCTTTTAGTCTAAAGGATCTATCCTTTGACAAGTAAGAATAACTTTAGACTTAAGAAAAATGTTAAAGCGTGGGTTTTTAGAAAATTTGGAATAAATTAGAATGTATTTAACCGTTAACTTTAGATAGATAGTAAATATCTGCTCAACAAAAAATAACACCACAAAATGCCAACCTGCTTTTATGCCCAAAAACGTATTTAAATATTTTTGCAAATTTTCATTTTCACTCAAGAGGGCAGACTAAGAAAATCAAAAATATTCTGCTACTCAACGTTATATAGAATTAACATTCTATAGATAATATAGATCTTACGTATAGAATTCTAATCCAGCTTATGAAAACCAATCTATGGCCACAAAGAAAGTATCATCATTGTTATTATAATCTCAAGTTATCGCAGTTCAAAGTAAATTCACGAGAGAATATATTATCTTAGTTTTATGAGCACTACAGTCAAAAGAGTTTTAGTCTTTCCATAGTAACTAGTCTTTGTCACTAATCGCGAGGTTCTAGACAAAGTGATATTAAATAAGCAATTTCGATTTCCAAAAATACCAAAATTAGTGATACACGCTACCGAAATATTATGTGGTCAATCGCAGACCTTTTGGACTTCTCAAAATCGTTGTCTTAAATCGAATAACACTTTTTATAAAGTACTTTAACATGTATTTATATTGAGTAGTCCTTACGTTTGTGTTAAGATATTTTCCGAAGCTCACCAATGAAACACCAAGTCAGGGAACTAACTGAACGTTTATTTTCCTCCACAGATAAATAATACTATAGGTAGTTACACAGATACCACATAACTAAGAACTTCTTCCGAATCTTATTTTACTATGAAAATTCGAGAATATGACACTCCGTGTTCAATAATAATGTTTACTCACCTTTGTGGTCAACACGTTCCAGTACTGAAGAATAAACGAATGAAGGATAAACTACAACGAAACGGTCAAAGGAAATAACCAGAATTTTACTCTAAAAATTCTCTTGTGCTAGCCAATTTTCAGAGCAAAGCTCTCGCTATCACAAGGATTAGTCATCACAGACCGCTGTTAGTTTAGCCGAAATACTACCCAAACTCCTTGCATAGTTTTCGACTTGGTAACAAATATTCAGCTAGATATCTCCCGTTGTCCCCCATTAACCTTCACGGCTCGGCGAATCACACACAATTGATTAGGCCCCGAATTCATATTATGATGAACACAATCATAT
Source organism: Mamestra configurata (assembly GCA_002192655.3). Taxonomy (NCBI): domain Eukaryota; kingdom Metazoa; phylum Arthropoda; class Insecta; order Lepidoptera; family Noctuidae; genus Mamestra; species Mamestra configurata. The sequence continues at coordinate 138,760 of NDFZ01005409.1, forward strand.
TTTATTGGTCTTAAACCGATGAAATCATATTTATTAGTCTCAAAAGAAAAACAAACTGGATTGTTCTTAATTTTTCGTGCTTGTTTTTGCACCTCGACTTATTCATGCCATGGGTGTAAACCTCATTTATATGTTAACTAGCTTCATACTTACAAATTCATCACGAACCAAATTTGATTTTTGCTCTATCATCAAAAATAGGCATATATTTGCATAGTAATATCAACGCAGTATGGTTCGTTTATTGGTTCATGAAAATTAACCTTTCAACAACCAGTGTTTTAGACTGATGAAATAAACTGCCATAAGTCACAAAACAAAAAAAATACCGAAGTATACAGTGTGTCCTAGAGGTGCGTGGTCATATTAAAGGGGTGTGTCATTATCTGCTATACAGCCAAGAAATAATATTAAAATAAAATAAAGAAAACTATTTTTAAACCCCGACACTTCGACCTCAAAAAATGACTACAGGTATAAAGTAGTACATAGTATCACTTTCCAAGCAGTTTGATGCAGTTGCTGGCATCAAATCTGTGATTAAACTAAAATAAATGTCAAAAACTGCTTTAGATTGCTTCAACAGTGAGTTTTCTTGACCTTTTTTAGTCGTTTTTTGAGGTCGGATTTTTTGAAAACATTTTTTTTTCTTAACTGTAGAGCAGAAACATAACACCATCCTTACATTTTCACGCACTTCTGGAACCCCCTATACAATAACATCGATTTTTTTTTTTGTGACTTAAATTGTAGTAGGTTTTCGACATTTCCGTATAAATCGTAGTTGTAAACTTGCAGTTATCTGACTTAAATGTGACCGTAATAGCTTTTTGATATACTAAAAATAGATTGGTTCATCGAGAACCACAATTAATCAATTCAATAGCAAAAACAGAACATTTGGTGACATAATTAAAAAATATTCTTCATCATCATTGTCAATATCTTTAGGTATATTATTTTCAAGGGTAATCGAATCTTTAGGATATCAGAAAATAAACAAGATCAATCTTCATCCATCAAAAATAATTATTTCTTCAGCACAGTATTTTATGTCTTCATACGCACCTGTTGGTTTTCCTTCGTCTTTTAATATAATAATATTACGCCTTTTTCATGGCGGCTTATGTTTCACTTTGATTAAATTTTCTACCATCTTTAAATATACAAACATAAGACTGCGCGTTTTGTCTCGTGTCACAGCTGTTTTTTTTTTTTGTAAATCTTACAATATTATCAAGAGGTAAAATTGTTCGCTTTTTTGTTTAAACGTTTGAAAAAAGTAGAATCTCTGTACGTACTGATTCGATTTTCAAAATTCGTTGTCCACTGAAAAAAAGCCAGGCCAAAGGCTCAGGTTAGGCCTGGAAGAATCATAGTCGCCCTGAATACAGACATCTTTATATGTTTTTAACAAAGGCCATATATGAATATCTACTGAAAGTCCGAATATGTCGAACCTAGTCTTCTAAAAATGTATTGTTTATAATCGTAGTACTTGTGACTGCCGCATCTTCGTCATTCGTCACAATATACATCTGTAAAAGTAAGAGTATTCTTTTCAAGGGTGGCCCCAATTTGTCGTGTTCACTCACTGAAAGAAAATATAATAAGAGGCTGAATGAATCCTTGAACTTTGTGTCAAATCATAAGGGGAGGTACCTATCATTTTCAATTCGGAAATGATTACATGAGCTTTGCTCGCCCTCATGCCTGAAAATATTTACCTATCAGGTTGTTGACCTGATTCTTGTTTAAAATAAAAAATGTATCGTATAATTGGAATTCGTCGTTTATTTCCGATTTTATTTTAAATATACTACATTGTTTGTTTTTTTTTACTTTTGTAAGGGTTAGTTTTTCCATGTACCTTTTTTTAAAAGGATGAGAAATTATCAAATGCCACTCTGAGCGGAGAGGAAGGGCGTGACAGACTCTTCTCTCTGTTAGACTAAAACCCATTCCTGTTCCTCCTAAAGCCTTTTTCGTTCCAGTGCCGCGGTGACTCTTTCGAACAAATTCCGCAACCCCAGTCAAATTCCGCAGCCCCAGTCAAATTCCGAAACCCCGGTGTCGGTGTCAAATAGGTATCCAACACGAATTACATTTTGGCCAACGATCTTCTCCATACTGATCAAATTGGCTTAACACATGCTTAGACCATCTTTTTATATGATCAATTTTGACATATCACCCTAGAGGTAAAGCTACAGGGCCTTTTACCCCTTTACAATTAACACTGGACCATACCCTTTAAACCGGAACACGACAGAAATAGGCACGGTATGGTTCACCGCATATCCTACGAGTCTGAACTCCCATAACCCTTTGGCATTAGCGATTTAATATTTCAAGCGTGGGAATATAACCTTTAATTATCGACATAATTATGACTGTTCTCTAGAACAATGTGGGTTAGCTTCGCGCGTATATGTAGCTGACCGCAATTTTGTTGGTCCAAAAATTTCAGCCCGTCTTGGCCCTCCTTATATCCACTTAGTTGTTTCTAAAGTCCTGTTTGTGCAACCTAAGTATCGTCATTCTCTTGCCTTTATCTAAATGAATGCTGCAACTTAAATAATAAATTTGTTTTTATGCATGCAGTTATGGATCATATTTTTTGAGCATATTAAAGTACAATGAGTTACATTATAACACTTATAACAAATAGCTGACCCATCTTTACCTCAATGTTTGAGATTTTTTAGAATGCGAATCAAGAGAATTTTATAGTTCTTTTATATTCTTTGCTCAAAAACTAAAAATATAAAAGAATCATACAATTCTATCGATTCGTATTCTAAAAATCTCAACCATTAATGCAAAGGTGGGTCGGCTAATTGTTTTAATTCACTGTACACCAAACGGAGAAGAAAAAGTTACTTTAAACTAAGTTAGATCAAAACATTATCCGGCGGCGACTCTCTTTTGTTTTCTGTTTGCCCTTTTTAATTTATCCGACCCACTGCCACGGGTATTGATAATAACACTCGTATTTTTAAGGATCGAACGCATTCGCAAGGCAGTAGAAAAATGTCAAAAACACTTTTAATTTTCGACATTTTGAAAAGTATTTGACATTGTTTTTCGCTATTATTATGATGGTATTTAGGATGGTATTGCGACTTGAATTTTAACGCTTTTATGTACAACAGATGGCCTACAGGCCGCCACTATAAAAGCAAAAATATTCATAGTTGCACTTGTATACCGTACGTGAAATAGCCATCAAGAGCTGATACGAGACGGATCGATACTCGATGACCACATACATCAACGACAGCTTGGCTTTACAGATTTCAATATAAATAGGTGTTTAAAGTGATATATTGTTACACGTTGACTATCATGATAAAAAATGCACTTTGAGCATTTTAATCTTTGTCGATGGCAATTTAGATTCAGGTACTTAGATTTAATTAGAATTATGGTCACATCATAAAAACTCTAGCGACAAGTGAAGGACGATGCTTAATACCAAAACATTCAAACCGGATTCAGCTGAATATACTCGCATCATATGTATTAACTTTATTTTGTTTCCGTTTTTTTGTTCACTGCAGGCGCAGGCCTCCTTTTCTTGTTTCCTTTTCCCCTGGGTAAGTTTAGACCAGCCGGTCGATTCTGTAAACATATCGAAGTGAAGGCTTGGGTGAAGTGATCACGAGGTGAAGGTGAAGTGATCACGATCCATATAATCAAGATGGAATGAAAGCTCACTCCGTGGTCACATGACATCTTGATTGTATGGATTGACAGCTCACCTCGTGATCATTTCAGCCAAGTCTTCACTTCACGACATGTTTACAGAATCGACCGGCAGTACCATTTCGATGAGCGTCAAGATCATTTCTTTTAAATTAATAAATTCTATCTTCAAAGGATTAGTTAGAGCCTGTAGTATTCCTCGGCAAGGCAAAATGCATTTTATTGTTTCAGAAAAAGCTATCATCAAAAACCGTTTTATTTAACCTTTGAAATCAATTTCAGAAATGTGAAATTTTCAAAGCAAAATCTTCCTTAAACATTTAAATACCTACGAGTAGCTATTTGTCCGCACCAAACGAGTCCGGAACAAAAAACAAGAAAATTAAGAATTTCCCAAAGAAAAACAAGGGCGAGCAATTTATTATTCAAACGCTCCCGAATCTCGGAACATTAAAACAATATTGACATAAAGCCCGACTTTACGCGGACCACAGACATAGAGAATGGACAGAGCGTAACTTATCCAGGCATTTAGTGAATACGGGAAAATCGGGTGACAGAGGTAACGCGAACGTGCGACCAGTATTTGTTTAGTCTTGAGTTCTCATCGGGCCACGTCATCTGCTTGCAGTGTCACTTCCGTCACTACGATCTACATAAAAGAGGCAGGTACCTATTGCTCGCCCAGTTGCTTTTCCTCTTTCTACTGACTGGTTAATTTTGTATGACTTTATTGCTCTGCCCATTCTGTGGAACTCTTGGCTATATATTAACACGCTCACGCTAGCTTGCACAAGTCGGTCCGTGGATGGGTAACCATCTGAATATACCGAGACTTCTCTGTGCCATTATTTTGTAGATCTTTTAACAGTTGTAAACCGGTGGTCAGAAACCAACACATTTAACAGCAGTCTTGCCAAGGGGTATCATGTTACCCACTTTCTAACTTGTGGTCAGATAGGCAGACGCTCCATATAAAATACTAGTACTCAGCTGCATCGGGACAGACTGGAAGTCGGCCCCAATATAGTTGGCAAAAGTCTGGCAAATTGATTTCTCTGCCCATTCTCTATGTCTATAATACGGACTTATTCTAGTTCCCGCCGATCGTCGCATCACCGCTCGACATCGTATTACCAATGACATTGATCTCTCGTTTATAAGGATTTGAGGATTTCACATGTTGATGTTTGTTTACAACATGTCTTTAAGTAAATGGATTGTTTGGGCAATCGTTATGTCATTGTTTTGTGGTTTTTCTTGTATTTAGGAAGATGTTTATATATAAATGTTTAAGTATTTCTTTTAACAAACTTATTTATCTAGGCATGGCCTCTATTATTTGGGACTCAAACATTATTGGCGACTATAATCAACATTTATTTGCCTCCATATTTTCGGAACTCGACATTATTTTTATTTATTTAAACTTTTTTTACAGAAGTGGTAATGTAAAACATGGGCGGACTTAATGCATCAAGGCATTCTCTACCAGTGTTCTGTATGTTGTCGGACGTTAGAAAATAGCACCATCCCATCACATCCCGTGGGTGTCGTAAGGGGCGACTAAGGGACTCGCCAAAGAAGAATGGGAGCAGCATTCTCTGCACATTGCAACAGCTACACTTCGATCGACAACCCGCCTACTAAGCGTTGCGATTATGGCAAACCCCTCCCCCCATATTTGGGGGAGGCCTATGTCCAGTAGTGGACGTCTTTCGGCTGATATGATGATGATTCTCTAACAGTCACTGATTGTGGTGGACATCCCATCCATAAGCACAAAACGTTTTGGGCAAATTTTCAATATGCGTACAATCATGGAGTGGAATTTCCTGCCGGAGTCTGTGGTTCTTGATAGCTACAAACTGGGGGTTTTGAAGTCAAGGGTAAATAGGGCACTTCTAGGCCAGCGTGCTCCATCTTCGATAACATCATCGCTAACCATTAGGTGAGATAGTAGTCAAACATGAGCCTTTGAATAGAAAAATGTATACATATCATCAAACGTCCAAAGTGAAAGAAATAGTAATCATGACTACCTAAAGTTCTCCGGACAGACTCAAGTATCTTGTGAACGTCCTCTTATTGCATCCCTAAATTCTCATTCCTGATGCAAATGTATCTCATCATTTGCGCGAAAACAACAGCATTTTCTACCGCTAAAAGGTCTCTTGACATTCACTATTTGAACTTATGCTAAAGTCGAACGTGCACTGCGCACTAAAGAGTCTTAACTCGTTTTAGAGCTCCCCTTCCCATTCATTATTTACTAGTTGCCGCCCGCGGCTCCGCCCGCGTGATTGTCGAAAATTATCCCAAGAGAACATATTCCCGGGATAAAAAGTATCCTATGTATTATTCCAGACTATAGTCTACCACTGTGCTAAATTTCATCTAGATCCGTTCAGCTGTTGTGACGAAATTGAGTAACAAACATCCATCCATGCAAAAATCCAATCTTTCTCATCATAATATTACTAGCTGCGCCCCGCGGTGTTACCCGCGGTAAAAAGTAGCCCATGGGCGCGTTCCCACTTTGGACGACTGCCATACATTTTGTATGTTAAAAGTCGTTGACGACGGTTAATCGTGTCGTCCTATATGTGAACACCTCCATACCAAATGTTATCAATATTAATTGGTCCAGCCGTTTACACGTGAAGAAGTAATAAACACACACACACACACTCACAAACTTTCGCCTTTATAATATAATGTGAAGTATAGATTCCCATTTCACATAGGTAGAGAATTTAGTAGACACGAGGTCTTTAACTGATTCTTGTAAAAAATAGGTTTATTATAACATTGATTTTAAGTTGACTTTTGATTACAAAAAGATTCATTTATATTTTTAAATATATTTTTTTTTTAAACTGGCGGAACGAAAAGCAAATTAACGTTTCACAGAAAATCCACTGCATTTATTATGGTTTGCGGTGCAGGTATTCAAAATGGCATGCATTATTCTGAAAATAACATGGTAGACCACATAAACCACAGCTCTAATAAATTTAATGATATCGCTTGTCGGTTTACCAGTGTGTTACTGGTAAAGTTACTGGTATTTTGTTATTCTGTGACAGAATGCTAAACGAAATACAAGGTGGAGACGACGATACGACAATAAATCAAAACACTGGCAATACTAGTTCATGAATACGAAGATGTTGTCTTCTATCACAAATTTCATTTCACTAACTGCAACAGACAGCTTGGAATATTTCGTCAGAATAGTAGTCACTATCCTTGATTAGCAAACTAATCAAGGATAGTGACTTAACCAATCCAACCAGTCCAATTGCATAAAACGTCATAAAAACTCAAAAGAGCAATTGGAAAGTTTATTTTTAATTTCGGTGACAGGATTTATAATAGTTTCAAAATATTCCCATAAACCAGTATTGCAAGTGTTTTCATTTATTGTCGTATCGATGTCTCCACATTGTCTAATATGGTTGGAATGCCTTTTACTCACGTGACGAAAGTTTCTAGGGGGTGCTAACAAGAGTCGCTAACGATCCACTAATGGATTCAGATAACATAGCGGCCGACATTCATGAAACACTCCTCGTTTGAGCTAACCTCACTTAACCTTCCTTTATCCGAAAGGCCGACAAAACACTCTTTTCTACTTTTTTTTTGGACATAATCAACATTAGCATTTTGTACTTTCGGTTATGTGGCGGATTCATTGCTATGATCAATTAAGGGCATAAAGTACTTTCTTGCGAGTAGCACGAATGTACTTCGTGCCCTAAATTGATCGTCGTATTGGTCGCCAAATACGACCAGTCGGCCTGTGGGATATAAGCATGAAATCCAGGAAACCATTTTCAGTGATTTTGAACTGAAACTTTTCCCATTAGATCAGCTGGTATTTCATTTAGGAGAGGACTACATGTGACCGTTTCTATAAAGCATCCTTGGCTGTTAAAATTTCCACTGTTCCATTTTCAAATTTACCTAATTGAAACGTTTTTTTCTTTGTTCCAGGTAATAATTGGGCGCGTCGAAAACCATATTTTTTATTATAGACGGATGAACGAACCCTCACAAATCCTACCAAAAATAAGTTCTTTACAATGGACAGGACTGGGCATTTGGATATCCAAAGGCCCAGTCCTGTCCATTGTAAAGAACTTATTTTCATATGATAGTCGCTCATATAGACTAAACAAAGCGAGACAAACGTGCCAAGTTCCCTTAATACTCTGGAAGTATAATAATAACTGGCATTAATTTTTGCCCAGTAATAGTTTCTATCCTCTAAACGGTAAATTTAGAGAATAGAAGTCATTACTCGGTAGGAAGTGCGTATTCTACTGCGGCTGCGTCCTAAATAATGGCTACCCAATTTTTTCTCAAATGAAAGTCAGTAAGCCCCGCTCGCTAGTATGTCAAAACAAACAAACAAACAAACATGTGAAAAATGACTAACAACTCGATAATAAGCTACTGATCGGTTCTGACGTGCTAACGTGGCCATCACGAGCGCATTCCGACACTTTCGGTAACGGCTACAGTCATCTTTGCATGCTCCATCGCTTTACAGCACATGATGTGATTTTGATGTTTTCGGTTTATTGTTATAGCTCCATTTCTGACGTCAGAGGATGCAGTTAAGTGTGGAATTTATTTGTTTGGATAGTCTAAATATTTAGTTATTTATTATGGTTACATAAAAATAGGTCTTGATTTTTTTAGTAGGTAAATATGATTGACTAGGATAGAAAGAACATCATGATGTTCTTAGGTTATTTCATCACAGAAAAAAATATTTTTTATTTGGATACAAAACTTAGTAAAGGTGTCTGCTTATCTCTTCGTTTGATTACCTTAATGTTTAGAAACCTACTGTGCTACATTTGACGAATAGGTATTTGACCAGCATGAAAAATTAATGAATACTTATTTGATGGATGATGATATTAGAACATTACGATTTTTGAAAAAATAAATAAAAATGGTTGAAAAATAGAAAAGTTATACACTTTTGAAGTTATTCTTCTATCCTTGTCACACAACATGTCTTTTGTACTAGATGGCTTCAATTAAATATGACAGGACTTGTGAGTGACGTGACACGAAATTAGTGCTTTCTCTGATTTACAGAATTTAAAACGCTGACAACACCTCAATTTTTAAATATTTTTAACTGTGTCTTGTTAACTCTCTAGGGTTTGGGAAATGTAATAAAAACATCCAGTCAAATACCCTATTGTCTGTGGAAAAAACAAGATGGCGTTATAGTACAGCTGTACGTTATGTTGCTCAAGAAATATTTTATTCCCTGCCAATTGCTATCAAAAACATAAACAACAAAACGCCTTCATCTCCTCGCGAGGCGTAAATTTAAAAAAATATATCTGTCTTGTCACTTAAATTTATTACGGCAGCATGCAAATTTCCGACGCTAGCTTTCCCCACTTTTCTGAATGCATTGCTGCACAACGCTGGCATTTAATCCTATTCCAAGGCGACTAAAATATGAGTCTCGGAGAACTGTCTGTTTATTTTTTTACTATTTTTATTTCATGAGGGAGCAGTCTTTTTGCCGTTTTCATTTCGTATGTTGTTGTGCATTTTATTTTAATAAGATTTCAGTTTGTATTAAACATTTTTTGCGTTGTTAAACACTTATTTAATTGGCATGTCTGTCTCTCAAATTCGGTTTTAAGAGTGCCATATTTTCGTGGCAACGAAGCTATTTTTGAATTCATAAGAACGTTATTGTTCACATTTTAAATTTACTGGGTGCTTAGGTACTGTCGCCATTCTTCAATATCAGTTTAGTGTGAACAGGGATTCAGCATTCTTCTGATGGCCATATGTAGGTACTGAAACAATATCAAGCAAACAAATGCTGTTTTTTTGTTTCTGATTCATTATTGTACACAAACTATTGTACACAAACGTCTAATCCCTTTTTCTCCTATAAGATGGGTTTTATGACACAGACAAAAAAAATGTCATGGAGTGGTCTAAGCCCATCTAATTTATTTGAAATCAAATAAAACAAATGACAATCCCATCAAAAAACAATTGAATAACGATGATTCCTGTATCACATGTCCGCAGCCCAATGAAGATCCCTTCAATTATAATCTTTTCAACTGAAACATTAGCATTGATACAAACTGTTTTCATGAGAACTGTTTTGTTTTCAATGACAATAAAAAGGGGTTAGGGATTTGAGGAATGGGCTCTGTAGAATCATTTTTAAGCGAAGTACTTATAGAAACTAAGATCAGGAAAACTAGAGTAACTAACTATGACTGGTTTACGTAAGGGTTTTAGGTATCCACCGATTAGCCAAAGCTACTACACCAATCGATCGATCGACATCAATCAAAGTTGATCGATTTGAGTAGTAGCTTTGGCTAATCGGTGGATACCTGGCGATAAACAATTGATCGACCGCCGATCGCTGCCATCGATCGACGTTGATCGATTGGTGTGGTAACACCCTAAAGAATCCGTTTCTCTCAGCGTAGTCTGTCACTAAGTAGTCGCGTGGGACGATAAGCAGATAAATTATTTCTACGCTTTGTTTTACTTTCATTCACAGATAACAAGATGATTATTTATATAGTTATTATAATCAGTATTTTCTTTATTGTTTTTTATTCTATTACCTATACATATGAATTACTGTTTAGTAGCTCTATTGTATGTGATGAATGCCCGGTTTCTGAGGTACTTTATCGGTCGTTTATATGTCCACTAACACTCGTTTATATGACAAATATGTCATATGAGGTGTACAATAAAGTATATAATAAATAAATAACCCCAATTTGGTTGGTTATAACGAACAGATAAACGACCGATAAAGTAACTCAGAAACCGGGCATTACCTACTCATTCAATTTTGACTGAACCATTCAATGTTGGATGTGTCAAATTTTTTTTGAACAGTTAATCACTATGAATCCAATTCTTGCCAGTGAATTTGGGTAGTAACGAAATGTAAGAAAATATACTTATTTCTGTTATCTTTACATTCAGTTTCATCAATATCATTCTGTGAATGACGCATCTAAGGTTAAAGTTCTATATGGGTCATATATTTTAACAAGCTACTTATAGATTAATTACAAGATAAACATCAGCGAATAAATGAGACAATTATTTTATTGATATTGTATTTACATATTTTATATTAAAATACTAGTGGTCCCGGCAAACTTCGTCCCGCCTTAGAATACATTTTTGCCGTGTTTTGTTTTTGTCATGTATCAGAAATGGCGTTATGTAAGAAAATGATTTTTGATAATATTTTTTTCTTCAATTTGTCCAATGTAATAGTTATTCTGCTATTCGAGGCAAAGACAAATCCAACGAACCATAAGTCTTCAAAATCGGTCCAGTCATTCTTAAGTTATAGATTATGTCTAATTAGTATAATTTAGAACATTTGTACACTGAATCTCCTTTTCGTTTAGTTCATCCAAAGGTTGCCTATAAGAGACTGCGTTGTGCGATAAGACCGTCCATTGTACAGTTGTTTTCAAATGCTTGACCTGTTCTTATTATGAGGTGTACAATAAAGTATATACTAAAATAATAAATAAATAATACCTTTAATGTTCGGATGACACACGGCCTAGATAAAAAACAATAGAATGCTTTCATCCCGTCATTATCGATGTTCCATTGACAAATGACTTTTCACAAGGGCAAAGCTCCGAACAAATACTAAGTTTATATTTATATAATAGTTGAAACAAAACACTTTTTTCCATCTGTATGTGACAGACAGTGAGTTACCAAACAGCACGTTTTCGTCGACGCGGACCACAACGTGACGATAGCCGCATGATATCTATTAAAAGAGATAATTATAGACAAAACAAATGACAACAATATTTTATACAAAACAATTTAAATTAGAAGGTGCCACTATAAACGCGATGAACAATCGTCACGTAATAACCTAATTTGATCTAATCCGTTGTGAAAACGCTTTGTTGGGTCGGCCTGTCTGTGGGAGCCTTAAAGATAAAATATCGTAACAGCTATTTAGACAAAGGCTTCCCTTCGTTACAAAAATAAAAGGTTACATTCATTAACATCAGAAGAAGAGTTGTATCACTTAGGTACTATTTGCAACAAGTTTATGCCTGGAAGCGCAACGAAAATCATTAATCTTGTTTAGGCAGTCGATGTAATCGTGAACAGAAAGACTTTTCATTCACTGGACTTATTAATATGAGCAACTTTCACTATACTACCGGAAAAGGCAAACATGTTGTTGTGTTCTCTATTAATAATTTTGTGTGCGTATCGATAGCGCGACCACGGCGATATTTAAAAAAAAAACTACGCCAAGATTTTGTCAAAATTTGTAAAAGTTGATTCCCAAAACCAGTAATAGTTCAAAAGTTATAAGGGTTTGAACGTGGCTGCGAAAATCCTAGGTTTATATTTCTGTAGTATTTTAATTAGTTTTACAATTAATTTACAAATCTTGGCACAATTTCTTTTTTTTTATTCGCCGTGGGAAGCTATCGAAAAGCACATGTAATTTCTCAGTAGCAGCCCGGAGTTTGAAAGCTGGTGAAACACCCCGTGCCTCGGAAAGCACCTACAGGAGCCGGCTCTCCATATCGGATTGCCGTCCCCTCGGAAAATGAGAGTAAAGTAACAGAAATTATACCTGTGTTTGCTAACACACTTGTGAGCTACAAATATCCTGCGTACTTTGCTAATCTCCGTTGAGACTGGTCGCCATGAGCAAAAATTACTCGAGAGAATTGTGTTCGCTTATTTTGATATAATATAAGAAATGGCTGTTTTTTACGTACACATTGAATGTTAGAGTTGAACTCATAGTTGAACTCGTAGTTGAACTCATAGTTTTATGATAATCGTAAATAGTACAACTCCTGAAAAATTGTCAGTGAATTTAGAGGTAAACTCAACCCTTATAGTGAGATCTATCTATCTATATATCTCTTATGATAAGATCCCAAAATAATGACACACTAGCCAAAACTTAAAAAGAACAAGGCCATTAATCCGAAAGTTTTTGGCCTACCTACCTGAACTTACAAACGGTAAGGTTCAACAGCCCACAAGATCCATCAAAGCGACCAATATTATATCATAATACCAAACTCACACAGGCTTGTTAAAGGCTATCGGAAACCTACCAGGGGATGAAAGGGACAATAGATTTCTCGGTCCACAGGTTATTACGGCCTTTTTATAGACTCGTTTACAAGTCAACATGGCGAGAGATGATTCGACAAATAGCCGATATCCGATATTGAGAATCTAAATAAACATGTTTGACAAATGTTCCTGTTTACGTTATGTTAAGTGGGCGTGGTTAATGTTTGAGTGATTTATGTAGAACTGGGTCCTCTTGCACGATTAACTTTGAATGGATTTGGACACGTATGGATTTGGACTATTAAAATAGGTCAAGAAAATCACGTAGGTCGTTAATGTAAGTAGATATTTTAGGATTGGTTGTATTGTTATATTTCTATTTCTAATAGTGCTTTCACCCCTAAATAATGCCTTGCTCTAATCCCACCAGAATTCTCCTATGGATGATTGCCAAAAATCACAAGCTCATAACATTATTGCTGTTAGATAGTTATCTGATCTCCTCATTTTACTAGTGCTCTTTACACCGAAACTAGGTAAAAAAATACGTCGAAACGCTTCGAAAAAAGTTAAAAAGTGCCCCACTTCGCCCCCATTGACGGCGGCGATATCGAGCTCCCAGATTTGAAGTTTTATTTGTTTACAGTTAAATACTTTTTTAAGTTGATCTTCTAATCGGTTATGATTATAAAAAAATAATAAACAGTAGGTACGTAGTTACATCACATTATATCCTTAGAACAATTTCTTTGAAATTGCATTGTCGCATCGTTATGGTACACAAGAGCCTTATAACCTTGGTTTGATATCACTACAGGGACACATTTTCATCCATCTTAACTGTCAAGTCTTTTAAAAGCTTTCAAAGTTTTCTGTGAAAATCATCCCAAAGTTACTTCACTATCTGATTTCCGCTATTATATATCATAATAACACTTCTATTACATAAACAGAACAGACTTATATATATATATATATAATAAAACTCTTGCGTTACTGAGTGATTGAGTGACTGACAAACAACGAACAGCTGAAACTACTGGTCGTAGAAAGCTGAAATTTGGCATGAAGGTTCCTTGGGGAGTGTAGGGGAGGATTATTTTTACAAGAATAAACTATTATTCATGTATACTTCAAATGGTTTGGATACATTATATATGCTTTGGGGTAGATACCATAGTCTTTACATGTTCATCATTTTCCACAGACGTAAGTTACTCTCAACAGATTTAGAGTCCCAACCGACCGACCTCTTCCCAACTGTGTTAAGGTCCGCTTCCAGTCTAACCGGATGCAGCTGAATCTATACTCTACTTATAATTTAAATGAGAAAGTTTCGATGGTTGTTATGTCTGGTGGGCAACTGCCCGATAGTTGATATTCGGACTGTTGTATATGTTCAAATCGCACGGAAAACTTTGCTTGCGCGATGCAGGATTTTTTTGGGTAGTTTGTTGCTGACAGGATAGATGGCGTTGTGGTTCTTTTTGTAGCCGTACAAATTTCGTTTCTTAATTTTTCATGTGGCGGCATTGATGCCGCTACAGTTTGCTACTCAATCACGTCAGAACGGCTGAACGGATCTTGATGAAATTTGGCATAGAGGTAGATTATAGTCTGGAATAACACATAGGAGCTTGGCACATAGGAACGCCCGGGATCAAGTTCCCTTGGGATAGTTTTCGACAATCACGCCGACGGAGCCGCGGGGGACAGGTGCTAGTACTGTATATTTTTCATGGACTAATTAGCTAACTGGCTCTGCATTTCTTCATAACTCAATTAGCAAATTTTAAAACCTGATAAAATATACTGTTCCATACACACGTCTTACCTCTAGATAATTTCTATGGGCAGGTTTGAAAACAGACTTTAAATATTAAACTCTTTTTAATTCATAATGTTCTGCTAGCTAAGTCATAAATATGTAGGTGGGTACGGAAGAAACTGTATAAATTAAGACGGAAACATCTTACCGAGAAAGTAAAAATATACGAGCAAAATATTTTCCTCTGCACCTATCCTTTAGATTAAATATTAAAAACTGCGTCCAACCACCTGTTCGCTCATTTTTCTTTTAAACTGGCTCTTAATTTATTTTATGAAATCAAAAGAAAACTTAATGTATAGGGCAATTTCCCACGTCTGTAGTAAAATGCCTTTTTGCTATTACTATAAAAGTGTTGACTAACAAACTTTAAAACCCAGTCTTAGGCTCTCCTCTTCCTCCTTTCATCGTTTCCCCAACGCCACGGTGACCATACCATGACTCATAATTAATCTTAGACTCTAGTCTACAGCAAAAGAATTAATGATGAATCAGAGTCAGGACAACGTATATTCTAACTGTGCGTAACGATTCATGGGAAATCAAAGACGCTACCAAAAATGTGACGTGATCAATCACTTTCCTACATTTCTACTTTTCAGTCGATATCACTAATATAGGGTCTTTCTCTAAGGAGTTACCGTTTTATTGAACCATGATAGTCAATTTAAACAATGATAACTTTGGTTGAACTTGGAATGTTGTGTAATATTTTCATATTTACACAAACATCAGGCACTGACTATGTGAATTACTGAGGCTTGATTGATGTGGCGGGACGATGCCCTATGACTTCTACTAAACAAGGTCCTCGTATTTTGCTGGCGAGTCAAAGATGACGTGACTGACGCATTTGTGAACCTTTAAACCTAGATAAATACCAGCCTGTCCACTCGACTTAATACAAACCGTGTGAACCAAGCTTTACTGGCGCTCGTAAGTTCACTGTAGGTAATTGATCATCATATTGCATGCTCTTATCCTATTAACAACGGATACCACCACGCAGAGCTCTGAGGTTGGATTAGACCTATTACAAGGTATTACTCAGTTTCACTCTGTTTGAGAAGAGCCTACTAAGTACATTAACTACTTAAGTTTATAATGCATGCATATCTCACGTCCTCAGAGGGACTATTGCGGTCTGAGCTAGGCATTTGAGGTAATTATTTCGGAGATAGTTTAATAGTGGCTCATTTTCCATGTATTGCTTTATGAGGGTGCTTAATTTAAATAGTAACTGAAGCGGAGATGTCGGGCAATTTAGGGCGATGGCATCTAATTTCGCCGGATAAATGTCTTTCGACAAAACGATATTTTATCAGCTATAAAAATATATAGAAATGTAAGAGATGCACCACGTGATCTTCAGTAGCGCTTGGCTACAATTGTGCCACATTACTCCGACAAACAAAATCCCGAACGCTATCTCGACAGATCATTTTATCGACCTGCAGTAGACCGACAGCACAGTAAGCCGATGGAGTTTACCTCGACAGAACGCTATCTCGACAGTCGTTTGGTCGACAAAACACTAGTTCGACTAACAGTTGACCGACATTTTGGACTTTTTTGACTCAAGTTATTTGTTAGATGGCACGTTGTCTAGATGCTCTTGTATTAAGACCTTTTCATTCATTGCCTTTCTCATTAGACTTGTCGTGTGGCGTCGCTCGACTATACTGAAACGTATCAGCAAGAAAGTTGTACTTGATGGCGAGACTCGCTGACATACAGGGCGGGGCGATATAAGATGCCTCTTACGAGTGAACTTCATTGTTTCTAATTACTTAAAAGTTCGACCGCAACTTGTCAACCAATTGTCATACAATATTTTCTACGGATAACCAATACAATTACCAATTTCATTGAGAACATATTGTCGCATCATCGTATCGCGCCAATATGTCGGACTAGTGACAGTGTTTTGTTTGAGTTGGTGCGAATCTGAGTGAAAAAAAATATCTACCTACTTTCCCAACGTAACTAAAACCGACTCACAAAGTCAGTAAAAACGCACACACGAGCTTAAAGCCTGTAAACACTCAATACATTATCACAAAACCAACACATTAGTATAATTAATAGTTCACCTTTGTATTCTATACGATATCCCATCAAACAAGAGTCGGCTTACTAAACAGATATACGGCTAATTGGTTTATTAGGAAACTACTTAGCTAATGACGCCGAAAATATATTAATTAATTAAGTAGTTAATCTGCAGAGAAGTGTTCCGCACCTTGATTTTGTCACTCCCTCTATGTGACAATTACTTTAATTTTCTAATTTTATCAATACCTGAAACATAATCCATTTCTTATGTATGACACTTATTTAGATTACTGATTTCTTATCATACTATAATATTATGTTTGGAGGTTTGTTATATGATTACGCCTCAACAGCTAACCGGATTTGGTTATCTCACGGGTAAATCGTGACTTCGACTGGGACATTGGATACTTACATATTTTTCCGCTAGCACGTTCCTATTTTTTTAGGCTCTAGCGTGTCATTATCATGACACATAGCCATAGCATTCGATAATTTCAAATGTGACTAATTTCAAACTCATGTGCTCGACACACCTTTTAAAATAGATAGGTCGTATCGCTAAACGTTGTGTCACACAATTTGTCCCCAATCCCTTGACGTGGATTCTCTTGAAGCATATCACGGAAACCCATGGCTGTATCACTAATTAAGAACCGCACTGGCCGGAAATAAAGCCAACCCAAAAGGCTAGCGCAAATTGAACCCCAGACGATATCCGGCCACAAATGAGATTTGGGCGCCAAACAGCAGCCGTTGAGAACATTCGAACTTCAAGATAAACTGACATTTAGCCGCCTAAAGTTTGATAAGTATCAGATATCTTGTTTTGCGAAACTGAGCCTTATTTACTTCATTAAGATATGGAATATTTATGATTTTAGTTTGTGTTTTATTTGTTCTTTTTTCGGTTTGGATTTTGAAGGTTTTCCTCATATTGATTACAGCGATAGATAGGTATTACTGTTGTTATCAATACGCTTAGAATATGTGCAGAAGTTCTAGTTTTATTAATCCAGCTAAGGAAACGATTCCTGTCTATGAAAGTCATGTTTTCATAGTCACTTAGATTTATTTATAACAGCATATAATTACAAACATTTTCGATTACCGTCCTGCCGAAAGCGGCGTTTTCAATCATACAACAAAATGCGGACACAATCCACTGTTAGTAACATACTTTATGAGTAAATTATGAACCCTTCACACTGACGAAACAGTCATAAACTATGCGGACAAACATACAGCTTTACCATGTAAAACAAAAACAAAACACTGAGCTCACCTTCCCACGCGAGTTATAAAAGTCGGAAGAGGTAAATGGGTCAGTTCACCCCGCACGGTAGGGTTAACAACCTGTCAACGTGTCCCTACTCATACACTAATACTACAAAGCTACGTGACAACACCCTGATTGCTTGGAGCCTCACTTAATGTACCTATGAGAGGCTTAAGGTACCTACCCACCTGATTAGACGCGACAGGAAGATTAACAAGTAATCAGGACATACAGCTTGTGTCAACACATCCAATTAGGACTATATCTTAGAGGCACATGCAGTCCCCAGTGAATGGTTGGCTTAAGGTGTGGTTTAGCTCTCTATTCGACCACCGACACTGTGTGCTATATTGAAACCACAGCTACAATCTTAGAAGCAATCGGGCGTACGAAAAGGATTTTATATTCTCGTAAACTGGTCACATGTCGTCTAAATTGGAAATACGTGATCGAGTTTCATGGTAATGATCGTCTTTATGTCGGTTGTAACTTACGGGTCATATAATTGAATGTATAAGTTATCATTGACGCGACTTAAGATCGGTGTATGAACCCCTGGGGGTTGAAATATATGTTACCGTCTTTTGATTGCAGTGCCAAGGTCGGATACTTGTGTTAGAACAATTTTTGCAGACATGTCTTGTTGTAACTTTGATATATTTTGACGTGACAACGTCTAATAAATCGATGAACGCCGGGGCTGCATGCACGAAAAAGGGTGACTCATTGTAACGTTACGCTCATTGTAACGTTACGATCATTTCATCAATGTTTTGTTATGACGTTGTCACGTTAAACTATCGTCCGTAAACCGACTTTTCAGACAACCAATTTTTTTATTATTAGGCTCTCGTTTAATCACAATTTCACCTGATGGAAAGCGATGATGTGGTCGATGATGGAGCACGCTTGCCTAGAAGTAAACCCACTAACTCCGGACCTCAAAATCCTTAGGTTGTGGCTATCAGGAAACACTGACTCCGGTGGAATTTCATTCCTTAGCTGTACGCACAATTTAAGTGTTCCTAAAACATTTTGTGGGTATGAGTGGGATGTCCACCATGTCCGTCTAATGGTTCGATGATAAAACGGTCTTTACGGAATTATACAACTATACATTAAGAAAGAGTTCCATTAAGACTTTTATCTGTTCAAGATAAAGTAAAGATACATCTAATAGACATAAGTTGCGAGAGAGCTTTGAGCACAAAATATGAGATTGGAACCAGTGAAGCATTTAAAGCCATCCGTACTTATCTTAAGTACAAGTTATCAATAAGTTCTCAAAGTATCGCGAGTTATCGACTGCTGAATGTCTGTAATTCACTGCATTGGTAAGCTGAAATTCAATTTTCAACTCCAAGTTGAGCGGTAGTCAGAAGTTTAGGACAAAAGCAGTTCAGCATTTTGCATAAACAGACTTGCATCTTATCTTCGAATTCGTGATGTAATTGACAAAGGAACGTTCATAGTTTCCTAGACTTTACTGTCGTTCTTATTATTTACTAAATTAATACAGACTACCTGCGCGTACGAAGTCGCGAGCAAAAGCTAGTGCTTTTGCTCGCGACTTCGTACGCGCATGTTCAATTTTTGCCTTTCCCGTAGGAATTTTCCCGTTCTCTGATGAATGTGGCTATCATTTACAAAATTAATTTTCCAAATCCGACTGGTAATTCCAGAGATTAGCGCGTTCAAACAAACAAACTCTTCCTTCAGCTTTATAATATTAGTATAGATTAATAAAAGTAGGTACCTACTTGTACATCATGTGTTATTAAGTAGCTGCTAAGTAGCTGCTAAATTCTGTGTACATTTCACCGGAAAATTGCAAACTCCGTAGAAATGTAATAAATCTTTATTAGATAATAATTTCCAGATATTATGAAAAAATCGTTTTGTTTACAATAAATCCCATCTTAATTCGTGAGTATCCAATATATCCGTGTCTTATTAAGAAAAAATTGTGTACAATTTCACGCGATATTTAACAATCACACAGCGTTTGCAATTTTCCAGTGTCATATAGATTTAGATCGTCCTTTTAAATGTCACTGCCAATCTTTTAGATGTTCTTAAACAAGACGAATGATACAAATATCTTTCATCGTGAAAATAAAGTCGAAAAGTATTCATAATTTAACTATAAATTCCAAAATAATAGTTTATAAATCAGATAAGGCCTGCTTCTGTCAATGGTTTCAGCTGAGTTGAAGTTGAAAATTGTCGAGGCTAACCTATGTTTCAAACTTGAGCAATGAAAGACTAACAAGCATCATCTCACCAAAAATTAACCACTTGTTTTAACATAATAAAACTAGTTATTCATACCTATGTATTAGCTACAACACAAAACCACAAAATACACAATATCGGAAAGTAGCACATCAAATTACCTGACAAATAATTTATGAGTTTACACAATAATTATACCAATGAATAGCATATTTATGTATTTTATTAGTATAATATATATTATTTGTGTATTCTTTCCGAAACAAAATTATATTTTAAATTTTATTTTTATTTTTTGTAAACCTACCACAGTGTAGTCTTTTTAACCCAAAGGTTGACTGGTAGAGAATGCCTTGATGCATTAAGTCCGCCCATGTACCACTATTGTACATTAAGTTTAAATAAATAAATAAATATCGTACAACGCGCACATGTGTATATAGGTTTTTTGATTAATAGTTATTTATGATACTACTACGGTAACTTGGTTTTTACAAACGAGTAGACGAATGTAAGCCCGAGTTGAAGTCGAGGGATTACCATAGTCACGAGTTTGTAAAACCAATTTCCGCACGTGTGTCATACAACAACGTTTTTCAACACATTTGCGAGAAAACAATTTTTTTTCTTTTTAGATATTAGTCGGAAAGTCGCAACAACCTGCAAATTTTCAAACGTGCCACGTGCGCGTGGTTCAAATTAGAACTACAACTAAGTGAGGCAAACGTATTGAGCAAAAGCGCTTCCAAGGAGGTTCGATCATTCAGCTTATTTATTCTAATAATGTGAAACTCCTTGGTGAAATTCTTATTTTTTTATGAAATAAATAAAAATAACCGTAAAGAATACGCACGGCGCTATACAACGAGGAGTTCCATTGTATGGTGCGTAATTTTTAACTTTCGAACAATGTATACAGGCTTCGTAAATACATTTTTTGAGGAAATGTGTTGAAAAATAATTAAAAAGTTACCGTTAGATGCACCTTCTTCAGTACAAAGTGTTCCAATTAAAATAAACTCGTTATTTATTGAACGATTTTATTCGATACGATATTTAAAGCAGCATGTAAAAGTTTTTAAAAGATACATTCGTTTTTGCGAGCTGAGAGAAAGAGATAATTTGGAACGGATATTTAAAATTCAGAACATCCGATTTCGTTTTATCTCTGAAGTTTATTTTTTGTTTTTCCTTTTGAAGAAGATTTAAAAAGAGTAAAATTGTACAAGAACAATCTTAGCCCATGTTTTGAAATGTACTACCTACATTTCAAAATAAGGCTTCGTTTTTTTTTGTATATTTTTACTACTAGCACATCAAACAACCGCTGCAGCCGGTTGTTTCATTTTTCATTTGTTGAGTTTTAAATACTTAAGTACTTTAACAGTTTCTATTTGAAAATAATTTATTTTTTTAGAAGTATCTAATAGCAATGTCGCTACTACTTCACTCACTGTATTTTATGTTCATTCGGTGAGTCCGAATGTCCATGTTTGGACGACCACATAAAATGCACTCGATGACGTATGAAAAAATATGAATCGTCATTATAGTTCACAAGAGCACACAGACAGTGACAGTCTATCTATCATTGATAACAGTTGTCAAAAAATCTAAAATGGACTGAAATGCTCTCCCGAAATTCACGTGATCAACCTCTTATATTTTGAGTTTTACTGTTACAGCAATTTAATGGTTACGAAAATAAAGATCTTTGTGATGAAAAATCAGAGTTAAAACCACTGTGGGTGTGGTGCGAGTTTTTTAACGTTCTCGATCGCGTTAGCGTAAAGGTACAATTCCGTACATTGCAGAAGATCGCAGCCGCGCGCGATCTGTCGCATACGACTGTCGCGCGCGGCTGATGCGATAATAGATAGAGTATGAAAATGTATGGCTTCGGTTCCGAAGTCGGCGGCGCGCGTCTGTCGCAGACCTCGGAAATGGTGTCATACATTCTCATACTCTGACTATTGTGGCATGCGATAGATCGTACGCGGCTGCGATCGGCCGCGATGCACGGAATAGTACCTTTACATCACTTGTATTAAAACTGAATAAGCAACACCTAGTGACAATAACAGAAAACCTTTTTTCTTCTACTTCATTTCACATAAGCGAACGTTTACGTTAATGCGATCGAGAATGTTAAAAACTCGCACTAAGCCGTCTATTAACGGACTATAGTAGATTCCAACCACAAATGCTGACGAGAGACAGTTGAAAGATTGATGTTCGCTGTAAGCTGGTCTACAGCCAATATTCTCGAGTGATACATTAATCAATAAAAATAGTGATAAATTAGTAAGAAATGACAAGGGTCACATTATATTAGCACTTAGTTTCTGTTCTATACTTCCTTAGACCAGACTACGTATAGACGCCATTGTTAAGCACAATTTTCAACTATCATACATAGCTCAAGTTAAAATGGTCGCAGGCCTCCAGCTTATGGTAGTATAAACGGTCATACTCACTGAAACGCTTGATTTGTTCGGAATGTTTTGTCTACTGTATTAAGATACAGTATCCTGAGGGATATGACAGGATTTGATGGTCTTATTATGATAGTTCTGCATAGTTGTATTATTGACTTCATGGGCAACTGGTACCATTGAAGGTCGGAATTAGGTAGAGTTATTTATGTACTTATGGAAATGCCACAAATCCCGAGATTAATTTTAAAGAGCAAAAAAATCGTGTGAGATATTAAATGAAATACATAGCGACGTTGCCAAATTTCGACCTCTGGTTATAACACAATATCCAAAGATACCATTGAACCAATTCTTATTTTTTTAATAATTTGACCAAACTCGTTTAATTTCCTTAAAATGACTATTCATCTTAAATATCTCTAATTTCCAAACAACATTCAAGAAACCGTCTTCTCCGCGGCACTAGAGTCGTCCCAGTTAAACGCTGCACCGGCAACGTTTGATACATTTTATTTCTCACCTCTAGTAACATTTTCCTGTACTTGACATGTTTTCAATCGTGTTGTGCAGGAAGAAGGTTGTTAGCTCCACTCGTATGTTTTATTCGAATGATTACTGAGAGCGATTGTTCGCTTGTTGATCTGTGCTGGTGTGAATCATTTGTTGGGAGTACCGAAGCTGTTGGGTGTTTGATGAGTTTTATTTCACGGATAGATTTTAAAGTTGAAGGATTTTTATAAGTCTTTCTTTTTTCGGCGTTCATTTTAGAAAAGAGGAATAACCTTAAATAAGTGATTGAGAAAATGATTAATATAAACATTTTTTCATAATTAGTTGGATGTTTTAAAATCAATATACGTAAAAAAACCTGTCCGTTATTTTTCGCTTCTGATAAAGTAGCCTGTAACCATCTCCAAGGTCCCATCTATGTCTTTACTAAAATTCATCATAATCGGTTAGACGATTTAGGCGTGAAATCGTTACAAACAAATACATAAAAACTCACTTTCACATTTATAATATTAGTTAGGATGCTTTATATAATTTTACTACACTCAGATTGAATATCATTTGCACGTCATAAAGCGATAAGGTAATTGATTGGTAAAAACACTGAAATTTTCGATAAAAATAAATGAACTAGATTTTAATGTGAAATTTAAACATTTAGATAAAAGTCCGAGCGTTAAGAACTCCCAGAAATTACAGCTCTGTCATACTGGTTGTAGAAAATATTTGTAGCTACTTAAAACTAAATTTTCTTAAAAGCAAACCCATTTACTTACACACTAATTTGTCAGTCATTAAAAAAAAAAAAACAAATAAAAGAAAAGAAAAAAATAGCGCATAGGAAATTAATACTGCTAAACGGTAGAATTTAACTTTTTTCGAAATTTGTATGTGTTGGCAGTTTCCAAAACAAATGGATTAATTCAAAATGGTAACATCGATGTTCTGAAACTCCAACTTAAACTCAAACATTTATTTCAATTAAACCAATAACAACGACTTAAATGAAGCCTATTGCATGTTTGAAAGCGTAGATATCTATAAAGAGAAACGTGCAAGAAAGTAAAATACAGTCTTCTTTTTTTTCCAGAAAAAAAAAATATATTTTCGAAATAAGAATGTTCTACGATCGAAGGTTGTCACTTAATTAATGATTTTAAAAGTAGCAAAATCGATGTTTTGCAGTCAAAAGGCAAAAAGTTTTGCCTTAACGACAGAATTTGAAAGCAAAACAACTTGAATTGCCAAGTTGAATGAAGTTTGCTATATTGTTTTGTTTACGCTAACACAGAATGAGTTCGGTCTAATGTTCCGTGCTATGCAAACAGAAAAGTTTTGTTTACCATGTGCCTTGAGGCAATGCTTGAAGGAACTTCGAGTAAGACAAAATGTAAATTAATTCCAAATTTTCAGAATCAAGGCTGAAGTTAATCGTTCAGAAAATAACTTGAAATTACATGTGAACAGCCTTCTGCTTAAATTAAATATAAATGTAACAAAAACGACTCTATTAAATTAATAATTCGGTATAATTTCAATCCGTCGTCACCAAGTTAAGTACCTATCGACTTTAGATTCGTAACTTGATTATAACTTTTTTTTGGTTGTAAAATCATCAAATGACTCCTTCCGCTCTGGGCGGCGCGAAAGGGGGTGTCAGACTCTTACTGACTAAAACCCACCAGTGTTCCTCCAAATTTGCGTTCCAGGACCACGGTAACACTTTCGGACAAATTCCGCAACCCTGGCAGGCTGCTGACATCTCTTTGAGACGCGCGTGGTACACAATGCGCCGTCGACCCGGGCCAGCGCCTACGGTGGCCGGGAATCACCCTGCGACTCCCGACGCCCGGGGCGTCTTCTCCTGTTGCGGCGGCTGTGGCGTAAGGTTTGCTTCTCCCTCGCGCGGCCCGCGTATTCCTTTGCTTGCATTACTGCTTAGCAGGAGGAGGTGACTGCTTCCCATGCCTACTCACTCCGTACTATGCATAGAACCAGGGCCGGAGGCGAGAGGTCGATCGCCTCTACGAGAATACGGTGGTGCTCCACCGTATGCTGCACCGTATCCTCCGGGGATCCCCTCAGTGTGACAATTCAAGGCAAACCGTAGTCTCCTAAACCAGCCAAAGAAGAATAGAATAGAATAATCTTTATAATGTTCACCATAGATACCATATACCTAGTAGGTATTGGATGTTATACAAAGGTACTAACATTAATAGCCAGTGTTATTGACAAAGTACGTTACTTCTACAATAACATTGCATCAATATTTGTCAACCGTAAAACTAAAGTCAAACTACTTATCGTTTGTACTGCAACCGATACAGTGCAAACCACTATTAAAACGGACCGTGTGGCAAGCTTGTGCTGTAAATTGACAGTTCAATTACCGTAGCTGGCAACTGTCACAAATTTTGAAAAAGGAATTTCAATTGCAAATTGCTTTATGGTTGAAATACAACGATATTTTGGTGCTTCAATGATATTTATCAGTGCGGTTCTGTTGGTAGATTAATATTTTTTTTAAATTTATGTGGAAATAGGGTATTATACTGAAAAAATCTAATAAGTCCGTCAGACAGATTTCCAAAATTGGACACGTATTTCTACTTTTTTCATGTGAACAAAAAATGAAGATACAGGGCGTTGAAAACAAGCGTGACTTCACTATGATGGCACAATTGGGTACAATTTTTATCAATGACGTGACGTCACGCGTTTATTGTGTTTCATATTTATATTATACAATGTATGTTAATATATTAATTTTTGTTACAATCAGGGATATGATTCACAGTCTTTGAATATAGATAGTGCGTATGTTTGTTACGATTTTGATGAATTTTGTTAGAGATACCTACATAGGACCCTGGATACAGTTATGGGCTAAAACTAGCATTAACGCAGGCTAAGGCTATAATTATATTTATTAGAAAGAAGCAATTATACATTGGTTATTACAATTAACGTTGAAAATAACTTTACATGTGTCAAAGGGTCAATGTACTATAAGCGGGTTTATCTAAATAAGACAATACTTCTCAGAACCAAAACAATGCTAAAATTAGTGGCTTATACCTAAGTATTCCGGACGCATTAAGTATTGAAATCCCCAGCGTAATTTATAATTTTGTTTTTCATGCAAATCTTTCAGGTGTTAACGTAAACATTTCTGAAAATTACGGATGTAGGTAAGACAATAGGGATATTGCTTAGGTTAAAAAAATATGATTATATTTTGTCCATCAGTTAGATTATCCAGAAATATTGGACACGTATTTTTTATTTTATCAAATCAATAAAAATCACGAAGAGAAAACGCATCAAAGATGAATAATGGGAGTTTGTAACGTCATTTTTTAGTAAAAAGTGTATTGGTAAATTACGTCACACGATTTTCAACGCACTGTATCGTCTTCATTTTTTGTTTATGTGACAAAAAAAATACGTGTCCAATATTTTTTAGAAATCTATCTGACGGACTAGTTACAATTTTTTTTTTGTTAAATACCCTATTGGTTGCCTCCAAACTTGTGTAGCTGTCTTAGGATTAAGAATAATGTTGGTACTATTTGTACATGAAAACAATGTTGGTACTATTTGTACATGAAAACAATGTCTTCATCTATTCAATCAATATAGACTTCTTCCATTTTAGGTTCCTAATCATAAAATGGGAACAGTTCCGCACATGTGTTAGCAACTGATAAGCAAAATTCTAAATAATTAATAAGAATTAAGAATCCGCTCAACAGATGTTAAACAGTTTAGAGATTTTTGTGAATTAGACTCTAACTAATAATGTGAAGATTGAGAATTGTTTGTAAATAGGTAAGTAAGTTGTAAACCGTAATGCCGAATTTTCAAAGGTGAAACGAAAGAACAAGTAGAAGTTATCACAAACACAAGATCTTCGATCAATGATAACGTTATACATAGTACAAAACTAGATTGCCTAGAGAGACTAGATGGCCATATGACATACAAATAGCGTATGTCAATCGTACAGGATTTTGAAATTTTCCAATCAATACCTACCGCTGATAGAAGGTCACTTCTACTACTGTCTAGAACCCCTTGCCTTGTCTAATGTCTTTGAAAACAAAAAAAGATCAAACAAAGAACAAACAAAACACTGATGTATTACGTAGTAACTCGTGAAGTTCAGAAAATAATAATAATGGCTGAAGTTTTGGGCCTACTTTGGCGACTTTTATATTGTACGGCTGTTATGACATTAAAGCTAACATTACGAAGCAAATAAGTCCAAAAAGATTGTTTAACGTGATAAACTACGCTTGTTTTTATTTACTTTGCGCCCGTACTAGCCTTTTGCCTGCGGCTTGCCAAAATGTCGGAAAATTATTCCAAGGTCAAAATCAAAACTTATATTTCAATTAGACCATTAAACGGCACTTTTGAACACGTCATCATTTACAGTTTAGTAAAATAATAGTATTACATTAATAAAGTGACTCTACTGTTCATTGGTTCAAGGAAATGTAGATTCTTATGGAGAAGAACGGACAAGAAACTCCATAGTTACTCTTTTCAAAAAATGGTTTTACAAAATTTGGTATTCAAAAATTAATTTAATATTATGTGAGGACGATGCACTCAAGGAAACAAGCTCCCGGTATAAAAGCCTATGTGCTATTCCAGACTATAATCTATCTCTGTGCCTAAATTTCATCCAGATTCGTTCAGTCGTCCTGACGTGTTTGTTAAAACATCCATCCATCCAAACTTTTGCAATTGTAATAGTAGTAAGTAAGATTTAATTTACAAATAGGTATAAAGAAAGAAAAAAAGAACATTTATTATTTGTAACAGTTCATGAAACACACTAAATCAAAATAACAATAAAAGATGGAATGCTTTAAAATCATAGTGCCTCACGGAATATTGAAATGTTACAACAAAAATAACTATAAGTATTCTTATAGCTTTTCATAGAAAACACTGCACAATAAAAGCAAGTTTATTTTACCAAAACATAATACTAATTTAAAGGAATAGGGTAGCCATTATTTGTTACAGATATTGGTATTAATGGATACCCAGACCATTTCCGGGTAGATACTCGTAAATTCTCTGAAAGGATTGCTGAAAAGGTAAAGGGGAGCTCTATATCTGCAATATTAATATCAAAAACGATGGTAATAAATTCCTTTTGTATTTTCGTAAACATGAACGGAAAATTGGTAGCTAGAAGAGGCACCAACATATTCCTAATGATTTCAAATTGTAATATATTTATTATTGCCAATTAGTTGTTGGTAAATTTAATATTCCTCAATACAAAGCCATTTTTTTTTCTTTCGTTCAAGAATTAACTAACAACACTGCTGGCATTGCAAGGTTATCCCTAAAAATTGTAAACTTGTAAATGTTTTGAAAAAGTGGCTGGGCACACTGCTCACAGAACATGACCGGTTCAGAGGTTCCGGAACAAGGCAGCGTTGGAAAGCCTAACACATGGTAGACGGAAGACCCAGTGATGACCGCGGGTACCTCCTGAACTCATGAAACAGAGAGGTTATGTGGTGACGCTTGGGGGAGCCCTATGTCCATAGGTGGATGTTTTTCGGCTGAAATGATAATGTATCATTAAATACATTTAGCAGTAAGAGTACATCTATCAAAACATTTTGCTGTAACTGTTTACAAGTTTACAATATCAGATATGCAGCCGACTGCCGGGCTGATCTAAACAACTCGTCGGATTCCTGGAGCAGAGCCAAGTCCACCATTGTACCGGAGATCCCTCAAAATAGGTACATCAACATTAAATAGTTTTATTGTGATCCAATAGATTTCGTTGAGTCAGGTATTATTGGGTTATTTTAGAAGATGGGTTCATCTCAATTTTGTTTTGCAGAAAGAATAGCAATATCTGTCATAATTTTTTTAAATATAGTGGTTTGATTGACGCAGCGTCGGAAGGTCTCCCAATAAAACGCACAGATGAACTGCTGAGGGACACTTGAATCACAGATAAGTTATGAAAATTAAATGTATATTGATGGAGAGGGAAAGGGAGGCCAAAGAAAATATGCATAAATGCATTATGTAAGAAATTATTATATTAAAGAGAAGGGAAGAAGTGGCTGCGTGATGATTGACAGGACCAAATGGAAGATGAAAATGTGTTGCGCCGACCTAGGGGTCATAGAAAAACGAGAAGAAGATGAAGTGGTAATAGTCTGAAGAGAATCTATGTTTAGAACACAAAGTTTTCTTAATTTTATTTTTTCCCGTTGCGAGGCCTTTGCCCTCGCCTCGCTTTTTTCTTATCATTTCTCCTGGCAAGTTTGGACCAATCCTGTCGAAAAGTCGTTTAGCTCGTTCCGCTGTCGTGGGATCGCCCAACTTTTCTGGGACCCACATTACGTGTGTGGACATGGACATTCTACCTATCTTTACATATGGCGCCCAAACCTGATGTTTGAAAGTTCAGCAGAAGATGTAGCGCAGCAATCTAGGAGTCAGATTAACGGACTACGTTAGGAACTCAATGCTGCGCACCAAAACACAAATCGCCGACGTCACCCAAAAAGCAGCTGAGCTAAAATGTCTTCTTGAAATAACTCATTACTGATAACAATTTGCAACTTCTTTTCTATTAAAACCATTAGTTTTCATTTTCAGTAGACATTTCCACATGAAGCAGTCTTCATATTTAATATTATAAAGAAAATGCATCATACATACCATCGCCATCTGCACAAGTTTTACTTTAAAACTTTACATTGTGTGCCAAGCTGAATAGAATCCCGTCCGCGGTTTAAATTCCTAACAAAAGATCCAGTGACGTCGCGTCGTTCATATTATATCTTTTGAAAACTACGTGTATTATATAAACGTCTTTGTTAAACACTGTTCTGGAAAAACATGGACAAAACTTTGCTGAGGCGAATGGGTCCCAAAACTGTGATAGAAATTGGCCCATTTTTGGGGTTCTGAATATCAACATATATTCCAGTTTCACCTTTAAGGCTTTACATTACTCTTATGTCTTACTGATGAAAAAATAATGAATCATATAAAGTCCGCCCATGTGCCCGATGGGTTTTTTTTAAACCGTTTGATTTGCCACACACACATTTGCCAAACTGATCCACTATTAAATACTGGTGGTATTTAATAGTGGATCAGTTTTTCATAAATTTTTTCATAGTACTAAACTTCGTTTTACAAAAAAACTCTTGCTTTGTTTACGTTGGCATTGTGTGTTAGTAACAACCTTCTTTAAAAATTTAAAATCTTTCTACAGTTCCCTTTAAAAAGTAAAAAATAATGAAAGAACTGAATGTTAAAGTACCTAAGCATGTATTACTAATTTAAAAAAAAATATGTCCCTATTTTCACCCCCCACAACTTAAGTGGCTCAACCAATTTTCATCAAACATATCTAAGAACACTCGCTCATAAGTCACCTTTAATACAAAAAAAAAACATAATTGCAATCGCTTTATCCGTTCGGGAGCTATAATGCCACAGACAGACAGACACGTCAAACTTATAACACCCCTCTTTTTGCGTCGGGGGTGAATAAAGCTATTCATTTGGAACTATGTTTGTATTGGGATTGCGCTATTGCGTATATTTATTACCCATTCATTTGAACAAGTTAATTGAAAACAGCCACTGGAACAGCCAACATGTTATGCGATAAGCATTAAATGGAATTTGAAAATCAATTTGTAGGTACTAGGAATAGATTTAAATTAAGCACAATTTATTTTTGATACATTCAATATTTTTGAATAATTTATATTGGTCTGGATGGATAGAAAGTTTAATAGCATGTGAAAGCTGCTTCTGCTAATCTATGTTCTTTAGAGCTTATCTATGGTGTTTCTTTTTTCAGGTGTCCTTCGGGATCAAAGTGTTTGGACATGGCAACATAGGTATGTAATGTTTTATATCATTCACAGGCAATAAAGAAACACTTTATTGAGTATTTTACCTTGTTTTTATCGACTGCAAAAAAGGAGTATTTTCAGTGATTTCTACATACAAATTACGTAAACAAAGAGAGCCCAACATGCGGTTCCAAATGTTTAAATCCTTTCATCAATGGTGTAATACTCGTAGTATCCACATACATACTCGAATCTTTCTCTTTTCCGGACTGATTTTTCAATAGTCTGATATCTTTTACCTGATTAATAAAAATAGATTTTGTATACGAAACATGTCATAAAGCCATATGTATTCTCCAGTGCAAAATTATTTAACTTATATATTTTACAAAACAAATATGATTAGAGTAAACTGCACATCAAACCACCAATACACTGTTCTCCGGGGCATCAGGAGCACATATTCAATGACCCTGGGAACCTATCTTAAGGTCAATCGGTCAGTGTGCCCTGAGACTGCATTGAGTATATTATTAACGTAAGTTGAGTACATCCACATTGTAAGTGGTTTACCGCCGATATTGAATACCCACTTTAAAATGATAATATCACTCTTTCTGAACGGCCAGTGTACCTTGCTCCATCACCGCGGCGCTGCTTGCACAGATAAATGTCAACTTTATGTCAAATTTAATACGTATAGATTAGGTTCTTCATTTCGTCGCGTATCAAGATAAATTGGGCTCACTTAAATTGAATTGGACAGATGTATTTTTGTAAGACGTTGCAGCAAGTTGTTTTCTTGTGACAGAAATGATTTTTAGAATAGTCAGGACACGAGATAAGATATTTCAATACCGTCTTTACCCTTACTCACAATTTCATTTTCTTTCGATTATCTAGTAACTGTCGAGTGTATCGTACGTACGTAACTGCCAATTAAGAG
The DNA here is from genome assembly GCA_002192655.3 of Mamestra configurata. NCBI lineage: Eukaryota > Metazoa > Arthropoda > Insecta > Lepidoptera > Noctuidae > Mamestra > Mamestra configurata. The sequence continues at coordinate 170,753 of NDFZ01005409.1, forward strand.
CGAATCCTTTTTTTTAAATCTGTTTTATAACGGACCCAGAGTGTGTTGCTTGAAATGGGTTGTACTAGCGCGAATTTGCAGTACATGTTAGAAAAAACTCAGTTGTTCCCGACAAGTTAGATTTTTGATGGTACTTTGTATTACACATTTTTCTTCAATGCATGCCTTGCGTGTTGTGGAGTTGATAACTCGAAAACAGTCTATTTGAACCCCAAGTTTTCGGGGTCAAAATTAGCTCCAGTACAACGCGTTTCAAGGATCGGCCTCAATTACCAGTCGCCGTCTATAGAGTAGAGGAAGTCTATCCATCACACGCTATGCATTATGCTAATAAGACATCAAACCCTCTCAACGCCTTGAAAAATTGTATCCATTTTGCTTTGGGATTCTTTCATTATTCGCTAATTATACTGTCTGTATACGTCTACCTACCTACCTACTGCAAATCTGAACTAATATTTTAAATGCGAAAGTAAGTTTGTTTGTTATGATTTTACGCCTAAATCCCTGAACCGATTTTGAAGAATTTTGTAACATTCGTTTATAGACTACATAGCGTTTTTGCGAAAATAAAACTTAACTTTAGCGGAGCCGCAAGCCATAGCTAGTACATTATAATTACAAGCTAAATACGCACTAGTCTTGTCTTACAATATTAATGTGCGCAATTAATATCTCTGATCTCCCATCAGATATGCGTGTAAACGTACTCGATCCCAACAAGGACCGTTGTTATATAAACCAAGGAGTTATTACGTTAATCTGTAGTGCGAATCCATGACCAGAGTCCCAATCCTATTAATTTGGCGGCACGGTTGGCGCAGTTAGTTGAGCGATTGACTGCTGCGCTGCGTGTCGCGGGTTCAACTCCCGCACGGAACAAATATTTGTACGGTCTACAGATAGTTGTTCTGGGTCTGGCTCTTTGTGTATGTGTGTTTAAATGTTTGTAAACGCACCCACGATACAGGAGAAATTTTTAGTGCGGGGCAACGTGCGTTTTATATTTAAAAAAAAATATTTAACTGACGTTCGCATTCGCATGTCAGTCGTAAACTGTCAAAAAAGGCCTAAATTTCCTACTTTTTTTAACAGATTGCGACTGAGATGCGGATGCGAACGTTGTGTAAAAATTTGTAGAATTGGCCCTCAGTAGCGTTAGGAAACTTTCACTGTGAAAACTTGAATGAAGTGACATGAAGTGAGCTGTCAATCCATTCAGTCAAGGTTTTCAGCATTTCTGACAGTTCACTTGAAGCTCACTTCACTTTAGTTATCACGGTGAGATTGTTACAGAATAGCATTGCTGATCTCGGCAAGCCTTATGTTATATTATGTATCGCTAATATACTGGGCTTAGTAGTAATCTGCTAATTAATTTGTAGCTTAAATTGAAATATCTATAGTTTATGAATTAGGTGTAATCCACAGTCTATATCTAAGATATTTTAGGTCAAAGCTGAATCTAAATTCAAATTCTCAATAGAAAATGTATGAATGAAAAATCAATCAGTATTTAATCTTAGGTTGGCGAGTTTTTTTCAAATATGCAAAATTTATAAACTATTTTTGCAATGTTTAGAACACAAAAAAAATCTTGATTGCGGTTATCTAATTCATTATAATATAAAGTCAGGTACAGCGGAAGTAACCGTTGAATTTAACAGATTAATGGAAGAAATCTTTCTGCTTATTGTCAGATTAGATCAGTTGTTTAAAGAAACAGTGGGTTCCTTTTTGCTTCCCTCCAGCTCTGGGCGAAGCGGGAGTGGCAGACTTCTACTGACTGCAACTCACCCGTGCTCCTGAGCTGCGGTAACTCTTTCCGGTAACAACCAAACAAAGAGTACCTATGCTCATTTCAGTCGAGCTTGATAGAAAGCGATTGAACGAGCGTGCCCAGAAGATGTCCCACACATTGCGAAGTTATAGGATATGAGCTCATATGTTGGTAGATATAGGGTCTGATGTCTTATTAGCATAATGCATTGCGTGCGATGGATTGCCTTCCTGTAGTTTATAGACGGCGACTGGTAATTGAGTGCGATCCTTGAAACGCGTTGTACTGGAGTTAATTTGTAACGATTTTGACCCCGAAAACTTGAAGTCCTAATCGGGCTGTTTTCGAGTTATCAACTCCGGAACAAGCAAGGCATGCATTGAAAAATGTGTAATACAAAGTACCATAAAAAATCTAACTTTTCGGGAACAACTGAATTTGTTCCAACACGTGCTGTAAAGTCGCGCTAGTACCCATTTCAATCATCAAGTGACTTCTTCCTGTCTGGGTAGAGTGGAAGGGCGTGTCAGACTCTTGCCGACTAAAACTCATCCTTGTTCCTTCTAAAGCCCTTTGCGTTCCAGGGCCGCGGTGACTCTTTCGAACTAATTCCTCAACCCTGTTTTGCTTTAAGCACTACTTTTATCACTGATTAACTATAAGATAAGAAATGCGTCACAGACAGAAGCTATTGAGGTAGGTGACACCGTATCAAAGCGAGATATACACCCGATTCAATTATTATTGGACACTCTTGAAACCAATTTGGTACAGATAACGTTATCAATCAGGTTATAGTTTGCCGTACGATGGACTAGATATATAGATAATAACCAGATTCACCTAAATACCAGTATTAACTATTTTTTTAGTAAAAAAAAATAATTAAAGGTCGTCAATTGTTTCGCAATTTTTCAAAATGTATCGTTCGACATTGCTTTTACGAAGAGCACCCAGTGTCGATCGATGGCAATCTTTATTGAGTCGTACCAGAATGAAGTTACTAGTTGAGTCCCGTATTTTTACAAGCTTTTATTTAAATTGTCCGTCAAAATTTGCATACCTCTTTTTCGACCATTTGATGGTATCCGATTGAGCTGAAATTTTGCATACCTTTAGTTATTGTGACAATACAATGTTCAAATACTCAACTCTGTAATAATTTGAATATGGCCGCCGCCACAAGATGGCGCCAATCCGCCATCTTGGGGCGGCGGCCATATAAAAATTATTAATAAGGGTATCAAAATGAAAGGGCTTGAAGAGTCATCATCATCATCATATCAACCGGAAGACGTCCACTGATGGACATAGACCCCCCCAAGGGGGTTTGCCATAATCGCCTCGCTTGGCAGGCGGGGTGGCAATCGCAGTGTAGCTGTTGCAATGCACAAAGAATGCTGCTGCCCATTCTCTGGTGAGTCCCTTAGTCGCCTCTTACGACACCCACGGAAAGTGATAGGATGGTGCTATTCTTTTACGTACGACACCATACAGAACTTAAAGAGTAGAAAAAGATAAAGTTAAAGAGTAGTATAAAAGTAAAATCACACTAAATTCCATATGGCCGCCGCTCCAAGATAGCGGATTACATTATTTTTCAACCAACTTAATATTTATTTATTTAAACTTTATGTACTTACTTATTCATCTAGGCATTCTCTACTATATGAAAGCTTGTTAAAAAAAATGCAGCATTTATTATCCCTAAAAAGGTAGAAGAACTAAACGCACCATATATACTTACCAATATACTTACCTACCAATCTTCACTGTTCGCATAATAAAATGCCCTCAAGATTAAATACAGTTCCCGCCTTGTACATTAAATATTCATATACTAAGAGCCCTATTACCCGATCTTATGATCACCGCATAACCGAACAAGCTAACCGAACCCAATATGGCGGTTATTAATTTAAAAATAATTAACCGGTTCACTGATGAGTCGGGTGTATCGGGGTTAATCATTAAACCCTTAGATAACGTTCCCGTGGATAAATTCTCGGGTACTGTTGGATAAATCTACATTTGCCAGAGAATTTTCAGAGCGTATATGAAAATACTGATTTGCCAACCGGGGAATTGTGAAATTCTAATTTTAGTGAAGATTCATTTTAGTGATCTAGCTTGGTCAAGTAAATACTGTATTACGACCACTGCAGCTGCTTGCTACTTTTGTTGATTCGCCCACAATAGTCCGTAGTAGAGGTATAAATCAGAGGTTATTTAGCCTGAATCTAGGGTGAATTTTTCTCTTTTTTTTTAAAGATTGACTCCTTCTCAAAAGTTGTCCGACTAGTATGTGGCCTCTTGGACCGCTCCGTGGTTGGTGACGTTGAGGTCCTGGAAAGTGCAGGTGGTTATAGTAGGCGCCAGATAAATGTGGAATAAAGTATATTGACCTTTCCCTAATAACTGTTCATAGGTACTGAACAATTAAATATGAATCGTTTTTCATTATTAGACAATGTTAAGGATCACGAGAGATGATGATTCGGGACAGCTTTGTGTCATTAATTCCGTTTTTCAAATTAAAAATGTCAATAATTGTAGGTGGGTCAATGACCGTTATTCCACGATTATCTGGCGCCTACTATAGGCAAAAAGGGCATGAAATTAGGGTCTCTATATTAAGATAATTTAGGTTGGTAAGGTATTTTTATTACGGTAGTTTAAGTTTATATTTATCAACAAGCTGAAAGCCGGTGGGAGCTTAGAAATATACTCTTAAATACAAATAGTATTAATACGTAGGCTCTATATAATCTTGTGGTGCATTATAACTCTCACTTCGACAAAATAAAAAGGTACCCATAATCTGTCAGTGGTGGTAGTTTAATTTTGTTTCATACTCTTTTGACATTGTAACGTTTATATACCCACGCTTCTACATAAATTGAATCATATTAAATTAGATTAACCCTCCATCAACAGTTCATTATGTTCCTTGTTAACCAATTTAACTGAAAAGGGCGAACAATATTTAAAGGTCACGGAGGTACAACTTTCTTCTTGACCGAGTTTGAATATTTACAAGTTGTTCATTCAGTTTATGCTGATGCAATAATTTAGGTAATTAGTTTTAAGTAAATATTTTAAAGTAGTTTTATAGTTTGTGAGTCAAAAAGCTTCATTTTGTAGTACTAGGTAGATAAATAAATCAAAATATAAGTTGAAGCAAGAATTTAGATTAAAAAAAAATCAGAGTAAATTCAAAAGAGAGAGATCGAGTATAAAAGAGAAATTAGTACTTCGCTATTATGAATTTACCCTATGGATTATTTTAACTATATTACTGTAAAGTTTCATTAAAATCTGTTCAGTGGTTTTTGCATGAAACAGTAACAAACATCCATTTGGTCATCCAACCCCACTACTTTTTCGTTTATATTAGTAGAAAGATAATGTAATGTAGGGACTGATTAAATTACATCTAACTAGTAGCCCGCCCCGGCTTTGCCCGGATCTATACTTTTTTTTTAAACTTTTCTTTCATAAGAACCTGTTCCTGACAATAACAAACACAGCAAAAAAATAATTTGCGCAATTGGTCCAGCCTTTCACGCGTGTTGCATTGATTTGATTGAGAATGGGATTCATTTTTATATATACATATAGAAATTGAAAGACCGGCCAGTTTTCCTTTTTTAATTCGTTAAATTTGCTACTACTATGAATTATTACACGTCTCCAAAAACAACCGTTTAGCTGGCATAGGCGATTTGGCTTTTTGAAGTAGCACTTTAAAGATTAATTTTTCGCAAACGCATCCTTATATGGAAACATTTTTAAACGACCTATCCAACGACACACCATATCATGGGATAGACGATAAAAAAATCATCACCACTTTACATAAAGTTGGGATTACCTACCCATTTTTTTTTTTCAAGATTTTATTTTACCACTTTGTCGGTGTGATATGTATATCCATACCAAATTCCAACTTTCTAGTGCTAAGCGTCTCTAAGTTAAACCGCGAACAGACGGACAGACAGACATGGCGAAACTATAAGAGTTCCTTGTTGACTACGGATCCCTGAAAACGGCACAGCATATCCAATGAACTTTACCTAAACGACCTAATTTTCACGATTAAGTTGACAGCTCTTTTCCAAAAACAACTGTCACTTGCTTACGACGTTCTTCTGACCATATTCATTATTATTCTCAATTCGGATTTACACATAGTTAAAAAAAAAACAGTCCGATGGAGCTGTAAAAAGCAATTATTCCTCAGCATTTTTTTTAGCAGAATCCCGAATGTTCCATATATTTAACGATGTCACTAGCAGTCCTAAGTTAACACTTTGTGCTCAGGCTGGATGTTCGCAGAATTTTGTTGCCAAATGGATACAAAATATGCCAGATATATTGTTGGAATGCCATGATGTGTATTTTCGTTCACGATAATATGTTTTGCGTTTTGTGCGGTTTTGCATTACGATCTGAATCTGAATTCCATGCGTTCGGAAAATGTATTCGAAATTGGAATTATTTATTGGGATTGTGTATATCTCCTTTGAATTTTGTCGTCAATAATATATTATGGACGACTAGCTCATCATTAAAAAAGGTCTTGATCTGAAATATACTGATATAAAATGAGTTTTGTACCTTCATATAAGAAAGGCGTGTATCATACGTTATTCAGTTTTATTGATATATCTATACATATAATAAAAATGCAACGGATCGCTGTCTGTACATGGAAGATATATGAGAAAATATATTATGGGAACTTTATCAACGCAAATAGCGCCCAAAACAATGATTTTTAGAATTTTTGTCTGTGCGTTTGGGCACGCTAATCTCTGAAACGACTTATCCAATTTAGAACAAAACACGAAGTAAAACCATCACAAAGTTCTTTCAATAAATATTTTATTTATAAGTAAAATTAATGTGACTTTTATACAATATCAAACGTGCTAAGTAGTCGTATCTACAAAACATGATCGAGTGCCATGATTGTGCATATTAAGAAACTCTTTTTAAATTTGGATTAATAACCATAAACTGCTGCAGCAGGGTGTTTGACTAAAAAAATCTAATTAGTCCGTCAGATAGATTTACAAAAAATATTGGACACGTATTTTTTCTTTTGTCAAGTAAACAAAAAATGAAGACGATCAGTGCGTTGAAAACAATTGTGTGACATCACTTACCAGTACACTTTTACTGAAAAGTGCCGTTACAAGCACTCACTCCTTATCTTTGGTGCATTTTAGATTCGTCATTTTTTATTTTTTAATAATTTGATAAAATAAAAAATACGTATCCAATATTTTTCGATAATCTAATTGGCGGACTAAATAGAATCATATTTTTTTTCCACGCAACATCTCTATTGCATCGTTATTATGTCATTTCTGAGGTTGAAGTCATTTTAGTCTTTTTATTTCAAATATCTATACAATATTGTTAATTCCATGGGTCCAAATCTACCTATAGCATTTGCAATACTATTTACAACTTAAGTGTACCTGTACTAAAGTATACTTCTGCTACGATAAATAATTAGACAGAATAAATACTATCCATCTATACTATATTGTTATAGCGCTCAGAAGAGATTTCAGTAAGTTAAGTTAAGCAGTTTTTAAGTCGAATTATGACCCTGACAGATTATAACTCCCTGTAGGCTCAAAGTTATAAATAATATCTTGAGATTTTCTCACCGCCTCCCATCAAAGTTAATCGATCCATCAGTTTGATTGAAGATGATACCCTGAGGAGAATTTTAAGAAAAGAAAAAGTAGAGGCACACGAAATAAAGTCAAAACGGTTGAAGAAATTTATACTTATTCGCTCTAATTAAATTATAAACATCAAGGGTATTTTCAGATATAAGCAGTAAGTACATACTTATTAAATACAACGTGTAACAGAATAAACGCAATACTTCTTAAGGGGTCGTTGTACTCATCATTATGAACAACTTTTACAATTATAATAATAGCGTTTATTCTGTAACACGTTGTATATTGCTAGAACTTAAATAGGACTTCTTCACAAATGCTCAAATGCATTATTTACCTAAACTAATTTACTTTCGAACACGACATTCACTGTTTAATACAGAAATCAAACTAACCAAGCGGGATAAATGAGACAGTATGAACACATCTAACCGCGCACCGCCAATCAGAGCGCTTCAAACCACACCGAAGTGACATCTAATGAAACCCGCATTCGTTCACACTCCGCAAAACCAATGACAGCTGAGTAACACGAGCCGACCGAACGGTTTTTATAATTACGCGACGGATCTGGTACACTCTTAAGTAAGAATATTTTTGCGCAAAAAACACACTGAGACATGCGTCAATCCACTTGCGTGAATGGACAATAGCGCGAATGGAATTTTGCGCGAAAGGCACTTGCATGAATCCTTTCGAAGCAAGCTGACAAATGAGTCAGCCCAACCGCTCACCGCCAATCAGAGCGCTTCAAACCAACCGAAGTGACATCTAATGAAACCCGCATTCGTTCACACTCCGGGAACCAATGTCAGCTTAGTAACACGAGCCGATCAAACAGTTTTGTACTTAATTATTCAACCAGATGTCGTCATGAAGCGGCTTTGAGAGTCGAGATATTTCCTTACCAAAACTGAATTCCCAAACAACACATTTTTTCACACAAAATTCAATTAAGTCAGACTCCACTGCAATAAGCGAGCGGTGAATATCATTATTTCTAATAATAGAGCTGAGTGTAAGTAATGCAGTACAGAAATTTAATTTACTCTGAAGCTGAGAGCAGCCGCGGTGTTGCGGATCATCCCTAAAGCATCTGTCCCACCACTAGCGACAAGCGAGTAAAGCTACTAGAATTTTTACACTAGCAATCTTTGTCATAATTTTTTTTAACCTGATGACTAAAAGACAACAGAGCTTGCTTGAGGTTCTTGGCAATTAAGCCATTGACCGTCACGGGTATCAACACAATGACTGCTGTATCCACATCTCACATGTCGACAACCTCGCAGCTCGGTCAAGACACTTAGTTTTTTTTTAGTTTCTCAGCTTTCACGAGGTGCTCGTCATGGGACAGCTATGGTTTGGCCAAATCGTATAAATACAACTTTGTTTCGCTCTCATTTACATTTTTGACCTTGCAGTTTTTTGGTGTCCTAATTTTAGTTATAAGAGTTGCGATTTTCTTTTGGATAGTTTTTAAGGCCAGGATTATTGTACCAATTCAGTAATTTAATCGAAAAGTTCATAAGCAGATTGTAAAATAAACGAATTAAAAAAAAAACCTGAATCTTCTAAAAATAAAACTCAAAAATAATCGAAAGCTATTTGCTTCCTCGTCAGCAGTGGAGTATGTGCCTTAGCTTTTATATAATGTAAAATGCATTTTCTTTAGTGTAAAAACTATTGCAGGGAGAGTCTGTCACGCTTTATGAGATAGAGATTCTTTTCTTAGATATTATTATTATCCTTCATGTAGAACTAGAAGTGACGTCTGGTTCCTCACCGGTCTTGACTTTTTTAATCGTCGTCTAGAGTAGTGGTACTTTGATTCTTTGTCAGTGACACCTTTGAATTAAATAATTTTAATTAAATAAATTAAATAATTAATTATCTGTAAATAAAGTATAGAATCATTACCTAAATGATTGTTAAATTCTTGATGAATTACAATTAAATAAATACAAGTTCATAGGTATTTCCTCACTCTTCAATCTTGCCACAACGCATTGTTTGTTAGTCAAGCTTTGAATTAAAAAGTAAGCCCTTTTCACTTGGCTGTACAGACGCCAGCACATCAAGCTACAACAATCTGTCAGATTTCTTTAATAGATTTTCATCTTTATCGCTAAAGCATTAAGTTCAAGGTTGATTGGGACAATTTGACTGTTTCGGGTAGCTTGATGTGCTGGTTGTATGAACATAAAGAATAGAATCATTACCTAAATTATTGCTGAATTCTTGATAAATTACAAGTACATAAGAAGCTCTTATGTACTTCCTCTCCTTGCACTTTAAGCCATTTCCTTGTCTTCTTTCTATTCAATCAATTATGTATTGCTATTCATTGACATAAATCGAGAATATTTCTCCGCTGGCATGCCGACTGAGCTGTTTGGAAGTTTCCTTCCAAAGAAAAATAAAGAAAAAAAAGGTGTTCTTTTTGTTATTGCATTTGACCTATTTGAAAATCATGAATGTTTTTCTCAGATTTAAATACCTACTAACCCTAGTACTTTACGAATAATTCCCGCTATGTGTTTGCACTAGTTCAATTAGCATCAATTTATGACCAGTTTATACCAATTTATTGTAAAATTTAGTTCAACAATGCTCTCGTTACGACGTACCTAAATATTCAGATAGAACTGTTATTACGATAACAGTAAAGTTCTAGCTGAATATTTAGGTACTAGCACAATTTTCGCTTGTGAATATAGAAATGCCTATATCCCACCGTAACATTCAACCGGGATCAAAATGTCCTATCCTAATTCTGGACTTGGTCTACCTGTGATCCAAATTACATCCAAATACATTCAGCATTCAAATATACAGACTTTCTGAAACCGAAAAACCTATATCAGTGGATTAATTTCTTCCAAATATGGGTAGTGAGACTTTACTTTTTAGTCAAGGTAAAGAACCTTGACTTATCTATGTAGGTACCTATTATAACGCCAAAAAACACATTCACGTAGCTACACCTTGGGTACAGCGAGTTTATAATATATGTACAATCAACAAAGCTATTTGGTATGCAGGCAGCTAACTTGTAACTACTTTTAAAAAATGTTGTGAGTGTGCTGAGTAGACAATTATAGTACACCACACGTGTAAGTATATCATTAGCTTAAAAAGATATAATACACACATTAGAAATAAATATTGGCAGTGCAGTGGAAAAATTAATATTTTTGCCTGTATAACAAATAGATTTGTTGACTGTACGTTTACAATACAATATAGAGAGAATAGATATGATTTAATGTATTTGAGCATCCACCCTTTTACTGAGCTAAATCAATCGTATGTGATATTCAAATACCAATGGTTCGCATATCCTATACCTAAAGAATATTCAATATGAATATCAAAACACTTACAGTCGTTTTTGCGACGGGTCAAAGGACACGACATATTGCCAATTTGTTCTCATGTAGTATGTATTCACGTTATGTTCGTAAATATGTAAATTGGGGTACATTATTATGCAAATACTTGATATACGTATATCAATTATTTTTTGTATTGTGGAAACCTTTACATTTTATTTTTCCGGACACTAACTTTCGATTAAAGAACTTCAAACTTCATCTATGGATTGTGACCTATGATCAGAATCTTAGGTTAGATATTGTATTTAAAATTTAAAAAAAAAACAAATCACATCAAGAACTTGATCGATGAAGCTCCAAATTCTGAACAGAATCCGAGAAGCTGAGTCACTAAAAATGTTATACATTTATTACACTTATACATTTATTATAATTATTACAAAAAAAACTTAATCTGCTGCTTTCCTTTTATAACTTAGCCATGGTTCTACGTAGGTATGGTCCAATAGTTCTCAGAACTAATTTTATCCTCGCCCACCTGTAGAGATACAACGTATAGAGAATCAGAAGCCTTCACTTAGAAGGCTGTAAATGCCAATAGCGTGAAAGTAACCCTTTAAGTCCAAGCAGTGGGTAGTGTTGCCCAAGTGGTTGACTTCAGTCAATATTTAAAAGTTAGTATATTTAAAGGATGGCTGTGCACTTCGTTAAGCATCAAAAATACCGCAAGTAGAACCATTTCTATTTTCATATTTTTACTCTAATATACCCCAGACCACCTCAGACTCCTGTTAATTTTAATTTCTTCGCATTTTGAGCAAACTCTGGTGTAATAAAGAATTGAATATTACTTTTTATACCCTGTCTGTAGCTGTACAAAAACCGAAACTCGTTAAATTTTACAGGCTGAACGGTACTTTGCTCTTTGATCAATCAATTAGTTAATGTATTCTGTTTTACCGTTTCAAAGGAGTATGAGTGAAAGTTCTTCTTCTTCTCTTTTATAATTTATTTTATTATTTTATCAAATTGTGTTACAAATTCTAAACTTAAAATAACATCTGCCAAACTGCGAAGCAGTTTGTCGGCTGTAAGCTCTTGTGGATTTGGCACGAGGTCTTATTAACAATATAAATATTCAAGAAAAACCTAAGTATAATCTAAATGAATATTTAATCGGCTAAATGTAACTAAGGCTAAGTGATACTAAGGCTAAATAGCTGTTCAAATTCTACTCTGGATAATGCAGTCCTCGAGATGGACCTCCGCTTGTTGCGGTCTACCGCGTAACGGGAACGTTGTTGCTGACACTAATTAAAGACAATATAAATTGTTCTAGAGCTATTATTTTGTATAACAGTTTTAATACAATTTCTATGAAAACGCGTAATCGCATCTTTGTCAAATTGTATCGGTCTGTCGAAGGCTTTAAATAGTAGGTATCATATCTACCTATAATACTTATAATCAGCAATTAATCAAAACACACTTTTCAATCAGATGCCAAATACAGTAATTTTAATAATATTTGAATCGATTTATCTAGTCACCTCGGAATCTTTCAGTTACATCGAGCTAGCATTATGCTAGCTACATATAAAGCCGCTTCTCAAGCGATTAATCGAGTAAAAAGCAATTACCGTTGTTCTGACATCGCCTGCCCGCGCCAATTAGACCCGTTCTTTATGTAGCGCCTTCCAGTGGACAGTAAAAAGGAATCCCGAGCTGGTCAATTAGAAAGGAAGGGTCTAATGAAATAGATGGAGTTTTTTTAATGAAAAATTCAAGTTCTTCCTTCCCTACTTGAAAGTTCTTATTGGCAGTTGTTAGTAACCCGTTGTTAATTTAATTTATTTTATGCTTCTAATTAATACGACAGTTTAGTTTTTTTAGTCTCTGGTTTATATTATTTTTTTGTGAATTATTTAGCAGTAAATATTGAAAAATGAATTACTAATTAAGAACTAACATATATTAAGTGCTGTTATTGTGGACCAAAGTTTTCTGAAGTGATATTTTTTCTTATTTAATTAATTGTAACTGAAATCGAAAGTCATGATTCAAAAAACAGTTTGTACTTAGGCAGTATTTTTCCATTTGACTAAAATATAACTGCATTAAAATTGCCAGAAGACTGCACAGGTCAGCTTGCAGTCGGCGTGCAGATGGCATGTAATTAATACGAATGGTAATTGGAATTAATACGTGTCCTATAAATATACTTGCTAGAAACAAACAAAGTACATATTTTGTCACCGTCCTTTACAGACGAAACTAATAAATCCTAGTGATTTGGAGGTACCTATTTAATTGTTCAAAAGCAGTAAATACGATCTTAGCTATTCATTGTATCATGAAATCACTAATCTGCTCTAATAAAACATGAGACAAAAGCCGCCATTTAATTTCCGACACAAACAGTTGAATTGAGTTCCACGAAAATAATTACCAACAGATTAACGAGCATGATTGTTAAATGCGGGATAATTGTTTTTCATGAACCCGAGGGATTAACTAATTAATTATTACTGAGAGCCATTGAATCAAAGAACATAATATATAATCAATGTTGTACAAAAATAGCGAACATTTGAGAAACACTGACATGCAATACGTTAAAGTTGTTTTTAAATGAAATGCCAATTTCAATAGGCTTTAAAATAATTTTTGATAGGTCGTGTGGGAGCAATTACTATTTTCAGTGCTCATTTTACGGAAATAAGTTATTATCGACAAACGAAAATTGTGTTGAATATATGTTTGAACAAAATATTTAAAAAAAAAACACACAAGATGGACTCGAAAAAAAAGGAGTTATCAATCCAATATGTTTACACTTGACTAGACTATTTATATTTGCGCAATTTAAACCTACCAATATAAACAAGTCAAGAGAAATCTTTGTACCCTTCATAAATATTGATTGCACGGAGGAGTGCGAGATTTGTTATAGGTAAATGAAAAAGTCGGGTGCATGTACCTATTAGAGACGCAGCCGCCATAGAGTTCGTGAAACGTCTGTTGACAACCCTTTTCCTGGCCTGCCTGGCCTCTCGCAGTTCAACCTATGAGGTTGTCGACTGCTTAACCGGGCTTGCCTGTGGTGGCCTTAATATAAATATTAAAACCTCCAGCCAGGGCTTATAAAAAACCTTACAAACTAAGCGACTACACGCTAAGGGCACCCCCTGTGGGGCACGGGCCTTGACTTTGGGCATCGCTGGGGGGATGAAAACTAGGGACGGACTTGATCGAACTAGAATAATTATTTATGGACCACAATCCAACAACTGTAATGCTCAGTAATCACTACACAGCGCGCGAGGAATTTAGTAATAAAAGTCAAATGCGTCGTAGCGCTTGCAGCGACGAAGCCATTATTAAATGCTCCTAAGTAGCCGGTAGATATCTTATTCCAAAGTAAAATTAGCGGTCTTGCCATAATATACTCATATTTTTCTACAATTGGGCAATAACTAGTTATTATTTTCCCTCGTAATTAATTAGATCTTAGATCAGATCAATAGAGAATATGCTTCCAAGATTCTTATGCGATGCTACAACTAAGTAATGTTCTAATGCATAACAATAATTATAGACAACAATATGACTTGTACAATTTACAATCATAATATTGATCATATCGTAATACAAGCCAAGTGTTGCTTGTAGCTGTTGATTAACAATTACGTGTTGAAGACCATGACAAATAAGTAAATTATTGCACAAATAGATGCATTGCGTCGTTTCAGACTATTTATATTTGCAGTGAGACCTCCCTAAGGTCAGCGAACAATTAGCATTATCCAGGAATTAGTAATAAAAAAACTCGAAAAAACAGAAAATTCAAAACATATATCGCCTCTTTGCTTCAATAACGTGAAAAGTCCGACGGTTTTTTTTTTATTTCATAATTGAAACCGCCTTCGAATAATAATAATAATATAAGCGATACGCGTATCTTGAAATAGGAAAATTAAATACGAAGTATCTGTAGAACTCCGCAAGGAGCCTATGTGCAACAGAAGTATTTATTGCCTTTTCTCAAAGTTTGATTGATATAGAGTTGACTCCCAAAGACATAAACAAACAATGTTTTATGGAAAATGTGGCAGTTCACTGACGATCAACAATGTGTAAGTATATCATTATTTTTCCAGCAGCAGATACCTAACTTTACCTACCCGCTTAAATACTTAGTTTTTTTCTCTGGCTCTGACTTACAAAATGCGTTAGCCAATTGACTAATCGGGATGCCAGCGCTACCAGGTGGCAGATCATGGTGCTCGACCGAAGCTAAGTTCAGTTTGTTGCATGCATTAATTTTATCACACCTTACAGTCTGAATGAATTTCGGCATAGCATACTAAAGAATATCAGCGCACGGGTCGATTAGGGTTAAGCAACGCTTGATCAAGGTTGGTCTGTGGATGGGTGACCATCTTAAGCCCGACTGCCATGTAGATCTTTGGCAGTCGTTACTGATTGTCAGAAGCCAGTAAATCTGACTCCAGTCTAGCCAAGTACCACCGTGTTACCCAGTTAATGGGTTGTGGAGGTTTGGTAGGCAGCCGCTCCACGTAAAATACTGGTATTCAGCTGAATCCGGTTTGACTGGAAGCCGACCCCAATTTGGTTGGTCTGTGAATGGGTGACCATCTGAAGCCGTTGGTCCCGGCTGCCATGTAGATCTTTGGCAGTCGTTACTGATTGTCAGAAGCCAGTAAATCTGACTCCAGTCTAGCCAAGTACCACCGTGTTACCCAGTTAATGGGTTGTGGAGGTTTGGTAGGCAGCCGCTCCACGTAAAATACTGGTATTCAGCTGAATCCGGTTTGACTGGAAGCCGACCCCAATTTGGTTGGTCTGTGAATGGGTGACCATCTGAAGCCGTTGGTCCCGGCTGCCATGTAGATCTTTGGCAGTCGTTACTGATTGTCAGAAGCCAGTAAATCTGACTCCAGTCTAGCCAAGTACCACCGTGTTACCCAGTTAATGGGTTGTGGAGGTTTGGTAGGCAGCCGCTCCACGTAAAATACTGGTATTCAGCTGAATCCGGTTTGACTGGAAGCCGACCCCAATATAGTTGGGAAAAGGCTAGGCAGATGATGACACTAGGGTATGCTATGCCGAAATTCATTCAGCCAGTACGTACGAACGAACTGCCGGGATAAAACGGTAGGATAGGCCCTGCCCTTTTATCCCGGCAGTACGTTCCATGGGATAATTTGTGACTTTCACACGGACGAAGCCACCGGAAAAGCTGGTAAAGTAATAAAAAAATCTTTCAACACAGCAACAAGCAGATACAAATTAATCTAGTACGAACTGAACAAATGTAATAAAACGGGCTTATTAAGAATTATAGCGGCTCCCAAAGGGAAAGCTCTTGATAATTATATAAAGAGGGCTTCTTTGCCAATTAACACCCTCCGCCCCTCTTTGAGTGGACCAGCCACCTTTTAGCTGTCGCACCAACAAGTGCGCACTGATTTCTATTTTACTGTCTGTACCTATTTTATTAATTATATTACCTTTATTTCGTTTGTCGTTTTAAATAAAGACTTGTTAATTTTGTTTAGTAAGTACGTAACTGGGTACCCTTTTCTTCGAAATGAACTTAAAAATCCTAATAAAAGGAAAAGCTCACGATAAAGTGAAATTCTATCAGCGTAAAGATTGTCAAAAAGCACAGTAAAAAATATGAGATCACGGCATACGCTATCGACATATCATGAGGTTTCTCTCATCCTATGTAATTTTTTGTACTTTACAACAGATGATGATATCATATAAAAATCACCAAAAGTTTTCTATTCTCATATCGAATTTAAATAGGATTCATTTATTTTTTGTAGATCTACCACAGTGCAGTCTTTATAAGGCCGCTTTCACATTAGAACGATTGCAGGGCGACAGTAGCGCGGCAGAAGCACATGCCTTCACATTATAAGAAACAAAAGCTATAGAAACTAACGCGTTGCTAAAGTAGCCTAAATGTGAAAGGTTGATAAAAATGCATTTTTGCATTTAGTCTGCATACCTCTATAACACATGCAGTTTAAATAAATTAAGTGTCAATTTCCGATCTTTCTAAAATCTTTCTGTCACTTTCCGACCTTTCTAAAACGACTATGTATATCGCATAAATCTCGATTCCGAGTACCTGAATTTCACAAGCAAAATCAGTATAATACAGCTCCTCGTTTACTCTAATATTAGCTATTCCCTTGAATTCATATCGAGAAGCGTAATTCATATCGAAAATCATAGCGTGCATAGCAAAATCAATATTGAAAGGTACGAGTAAACTATCTGACAGAGCACGGACTGCAAACGGCTTGCTACCAGGTCCAAACCAGAGCAAAACTAT
The DNA here is from genome assembly GCA_002192655.3 of Mamestra configurata. Lineage (NCBI taxonomy): Eukaryota > Metazoa > Arthropoda > Insecta > Lepidoptera > Noctuidae > Mamestra > Mamestra configurata. Next base: position 187,949 of record NDFZ01005409.1, read on the forward strand.
CTAGAATATTAAACAACTAGCTTCTCAACTTTTCATTTCTGAAAGAAGATTTGTAAAAGGGTACGTACACAAAAATAGTCGGGGCAACGAGACAAAGGAGAACTAAATAATTCATTCGACATACATATGTAGGTCAGAATATTTCACAAATATTTTTTTGTAAGCTAAACAAGGCTAGCTAAAAATGTGCGGCTTATCCATTTGGAAATAAGTATTACGAAAAATTTCCTAGCAAAGTTTTCGCTGAATTAATCATAGGAGATGAAAGGGTGGTTACCTTTTAATATTTATACCTTAAATTGAACATCTTTCGGTCATCGAAATATGGTAGCTTTGATCCTCATGTTTTACAATAGAACAGTGAAAATAGAAACGGGGTCAGGGTACTGTAAAATGGGAACATGATTAAAATTTCTGTTTTTATTCCTTATTGAATATTTTATATTAGTAGAGAGGAGGAGTTCGAATGACAAACAATACAAAAGTGGACAAAGTTTTTCATGATATTTGAGAAAAACTTGGATTGTTATGGAGCAAAGAATGCAATGACGAATGCTTGTACGTACACATATCATCATCATCTTCCTGTCCTTATCCCATGTTACTTGGGATTGATGTAACACGTTTTCTTCCCTCGTTTTGTCCAATCACCCGTCATACTATCAGCCGAGTCCCTCGCATAAAATACTCACACATATCAAACGACATTTTTCAACAGACTCAAAAACTGGCTTTATAATGTCCTAATGGTAACTTTATTATATCAGTCACTTTACCTACAAAATATGTAAATAGACCGAAACTGTACCTAACTATTCAAAAGATTAAGTCTCTTAAAAATTCATTTTCAACCAGGTAGTGAGATTATGCAAAATGTAATCAGGGAACGACGAACTTGGCTGGAACACTGGCTTTTAATATTTTAAACGCAATCTTACCGGCTTTATTGAAAGCACCTTGAATACATCGAAGGCACTTTACATAAGGGAAGAACCCCACTTATCTTCCTCAAATGGTGGTTGAAACATTAAGGGATAATTATAAACACTTATGAAACGGGGTATTTGGTAAAGAAGGTTCTTTTAGGCAGTTGTGCCTTTCGGGGATCCACCCCATTACATTAGACATAAACCGCCTGTCAACCAGTGTGCCTATTTCTGAATTAGGTAAGTATTTTATGTTAAGAATGTGTCACACCCTACTTTTATGTCAAACTTTGTCAGGTTTTTAAGCGAACGAAGAGTTTGACAAATCCTCAATTTCAAATTCAGAAATCGAGGGAATGACATCCTCTAAATTCGAATGACTGTTCAAATCCAGCCAGCACTATTTTTCCGCCAGTTTGCATGGTGTAAGGTTCCCATCAGCAAGCATCCTCCACATATAAAACCTACTTACTTCAATATAGTTCAACAAAATTGTTTATCAGTATTTATACCTAATTTCATAATTTTAATACCATTTTCAGGTACCTCGATATTATTTTTTTTCATTAAAAATATGAACTTAAGAAAACGTTCTATTAAACAATTTATTTATTCAAAGTGCTACCTTTTCCTCTTCAGGCGTTTTTTTTTTTTACTTTGCTTCAGTGTTTCTTGAGCATTATAAAAATAATTTTCTTTATTAAAAGACTCACTTTTTTAAATAAACCGTAATGTTCATTTTATTTATAATCGGTCGAGGAAAAGGGTAATTGACTGTTTGAGGTAAAACGTTTGATAACTGAGGTAACTAAATGTTTTATTATTTTTAACTACTAACTTCCAAGAGCTTCTATAAGAATTGAAAAAAGGAAGGTTTCTAAGTAACTAACAATTTTATTGCTGTTGTAAATTTTATTTTTGACAGTAATTCACGCATAGGATATAAGGTTTCCGCTTGTTTAACCGGGTTTTCCTGTAGCGGCCTTAATGAAAATTAAAGCCTCTAGGCAGGGCTTTAAAAAAACTTCCAAACATTTAACTATTCCCAAACCTACTAAGAGAGATAGTCAACAACGCGTTTCAGCTAATTTTTAATATAAATCTTTGTCCATTTAAGCCAAATACAAGAAAAAAATCCCTTCGCAATAATCCAAATAGTTAAGAAAACGAACAGCTGTCAATCTAAAAATAGCCTGTCTACGCATATTTCGATGTCAGACATCCCACGAGTCTGTCAGGAACAATCTTTGTGAATGTACCTTCCATTACATTCTTATAAAAGAACGCTGTCATTTAATTTGTTTCCTGTAATATGATATTATCGGAATAATGGACGCAGCTTATAAATGTAATAATGGATAATAGGTACTTGTTTCTCAAGTTATTTGTCAGATTTAATTAGACGTCTCTCTCTTGGATATCTCGTAGTAATCTAACATTTGAAGATTTTTTTTATTTGTCGGAAACTGAGAGTTGTGTTCCATTATTACACTAAAATGCTTTAAAATAAAAACATGTTTTATTGCTGAATACAATGTATGTTACGTTATGGCAATGGATTTATAGATATGTACTACAGTCTATCTATAAATCCATTGCCATAACGTTGAGTGAAAATAATAAATCGCGGTTTACTATATAGGTACCTACTGCCGGTTCTGAGGGCATTTTTTTTGTTTTTTTTTTTAAATCTGTGTTTGCTCATGACTCTAGTCTAGGTCGAGATGACAGATTTTAACGTTCACAAATTTGACAAGCGGAAGCAAACGCTGCTCTATTTTTTTTTTTTGAACGATGACCACTCGCTGTTCAGCACACTAAGGCTGGTTAATGCTTAACCGGACTATAGCTTTAAAATTAGTAGAATTTGCACTGAGGTATGATTACTGAATTAAGTCATGCTAAATCATTAAACACAAAGAAATTGAAATTGAAATAAATTGGACTCAGAAAGCATTAACCTCAATATGAAAAGGTTTCCAAGATTTGTTTAACCTTTTGAACGCCATTGTCACGTATACATGACAAGCACGCGCGTGCCCTATACGCCAAACGTCACCAATATGTGACATAAAGTACGGCGAATTTGTGGCTTGGCGTCGGGGGCACGCCGCCGCGCCGATACGTTTATGTTCTGGCGGTTAAAAGGTTAGTAAAAGCTAATCCTAAGGTAGCTACATCTCAAAGCTTTCGAACCCTATGTGTAATAACAGAAACTTAATATAGGTACAAATATGAACCCCTAAATCTGGCGTCGTTTTTTTTTTGTTTAAAAACTTTTTCTCCAGCTAATCTTTAAAACCATTACACACGCCAAAAGAGAATTACTGCCCTTTTAATGGGGATTTTATTCAACTAGCACGCGAATACTACCCGGCAATTTAATTTAATGTGAGAAAGTTCCAGAGAACATTTCTAAGCTCAATAAAAATTTCCTTAGCAGCAATTGTGACTTATTATAAGATTATTAATAATATTATTATTAGTATTCTGCGTAGGAGAAGGAACATGTTTATTTAATATACATAATATGATCTATAGGTACTTTATTTACATATAGACTTTCTCATTTATTAAATTAGGACGAAGTATTAAGTATGGTAAAGATAGTAAACAATCCAGCCAGGGTTGCGGAATTTGTTCGAAAGAGTCACCGCGGCCCTGGAACGCAAAGGGCTTTGGAAGAAACAAGGATGGGTTTTAGTCAGTAAGAGTCTGACACGCCCTTCCGCTCCACCCAGAGCGGAAGAAGTCATTTGATGATTTCCCAACCATAAAAAAAAGGTACTTTATTTATCATAAATGTTTTTGCTCTATCTGCAATTAATTATGATGTAAAAAATTATTATGTATGGGCTTGTACCACTACCCTTAAAACAAGTTATTTAATAACTTAGTAAGGGTGCTGGTTGCAACACCTACCTGTATTTTGGTATTTTAAATGTAATTTACAAACTAATATTTTAAGATTTTATAATAACATTGTAATTTTATTGGCTAAATAAATTTATTATTATTATTTATTATACTAATATAATAAATGTGAAATAAACATTATCTATATGTCAGACTGTTTGTTACATCTTCACGTCAACGGCTGAACGGATTTGGATTGAACTGGTATACGGGTAGACCATGTCCTGGAATAGGACATACACAGGGTACTATTCATCCCGCTACCTATCCAACGTCGAGGTAGGCGAAGCCGCAGGGAAAGGCAGTTTTTGAACAATTTTTTTATTTTTATTTAATATAAAAAACCTCTTCCATTTGAGATTTTTCTTCTCGCACTTTCCTGTTTGGCCCAATACAGGGTAGCCTATTTATTATTCACAAAATTTGATAAATAATGACTTTGTTAAACTAGTTTAGTAGCAAATATTGCCTCTGGATCTCGAAAACCCACTAGGAAAACCTGGTTTTTCCTGTACAGCGCCGCAGCGTTGCTAATGTGCCAATACTTCATATATAGTAAGTAACGTAAGTCTATATTTACGGAGAACCTTATTTTACTTTAAATTATTCAAATCGGACCTTTCGTTTAAAAGTTCCAAAGGATATAAAAATGCTTTAAGTGAGATAAATCCGATGAAGTTGAAACACGGCATTAATGACTTGGATAAAGGGCAAAAACTGGTGATGAAGTTTTCAGGGGAGGACATTATTGCTTACTTCAATTGACGTGGGAATTGGTATGAACAAACTAAAATTGGGATAATTGAAACAGATCTAACAATTTTTGCAAAATCAACCCCAGACGAAGTGAACGGGGTGGATAGTTGCACTGATTCAGAGACCACAGAATCAGCAGCAGAAATGGCTGGGTAATTGATGAAAATCGTTTTGCTTAATTTTCCAAAACTAAAGGTAGAGCGGGCGTTGAAGTTTGTGGAGTCCCTACTAAATCCGCGCGGACGAAGTCGCGGGTGATGTGCTAGTCATTTAATAAAGCTAAGGGGTTTGTTTGTTTGAACACGCTAATCTCTGGAACTACCAGTCGGATTTGGAAAATTATTTTTGTATATGATAGCCACATTCATGAGGAAGGCTCTTAGAGCGCCCGCGCCCGTTTGCGCGATATGCGCGTACGAAATCGCAGGCAAAGGCTAATATTTTCTATAATTAAAACTCTTTTATTGACAGAAAACTTATTAATGTGACTAAAGAATCAAATCACCGCTCATTGAATCTTAAACTCTGTTTCTTAATCAACACTTACAAAATTACTTGAAAATCCTATCTGCGCTCAGATCTTAATGAGAGCCTCTATTTACTGACTAAGCATGAGTCAAAGAGACTTTAATACAAGAAGAAACAGTTGTAAGTGGTCCCTGACCCCTCATCCAGAATAGCAAATATTTAAACAGGCAAAGTAAACAGCCATTTTGTTTAGGATAAGCTTCAAAGTACCCTAAGCTGTTTCGTTTGAACACAGCAGGTTATGTTTCAAATAAATTGAACGATTCGAAATCAATTTATATCTAGTTCGTTTCTTATTTGAGGATTATAGGAATTAGGAGGTACTGTACAAACCTTTGAAGGTAAAATCATTTAAAAATGTGTTAATTTTTAGGGTTCCGAACCTCTGTATGGAAAAACGGAACCCTTATAAGATCACTCGGTTGTCTGTCTATCAGTCTGTCTGTCCGTCTGCCACAGCCAATCTTTTTTTGTTTCTGCAAATCTACTACACCGATTCTGTTGAAAATTGGTACACATATTACCTTTTGGGACCCAAACACGGACGCATAACGAAAATAAATAAATTTTGAAAATGTGGTCACTGTTTTGGGGGACAAGAAAAAAAAAGAAAAGTTTTTCCAACTGCATCGTTAGGATCTGATAAGTATTTTCTTTTTAATTTAATGAAAAAAATCCGTTCCGAAGTTAAATTGAAAAGAAAAACCATTGACTATCCCCCCCCCCCCCC